>JAODAL010026697.1:0-56272 GCA_025379985.1 Phyllomedusa bahiana | reverse complement strand
GCCCCTAAAATCAGGGGGGGCCCTCATACCGGGGGGGCTCCTATAATCGGGGGGGCCTCTTTATAGGGGGGGCTCCTTTTTACATCGGGGGGGCCCCTCATGTAGGGGGGGGGGCTCTATGATGGGGGGGGGCCATACATCAGGGGGGCTCCTTTACACGGGGGGGCTCCTCTCACAGGGGGGGGGCTCCTAAATGATCGGGGAGGGGCTCCTCATATTGGGGGGGGTCCTTTTATATAGGGGGGGCTCCTCATAATCGGGGGGCTCCATATTCAGGGGGGGGCTTTCATACATGGGGGGGGGGCTCCTATAATCCGGGGGGGCTCCTCTATATCGGGTTGGGCCCCCATTTAGGGGGGGGGCCCCCTTTTATAGGGGGGCTCCTCATATATCAGGGGGCTCCTCATACCGGGTCTGTCTATTTCAGGGGGGCTCCTCATATATCAGGGGGGCTCCTCATATATCAGGGGGGTCCCATACTCGGGGGGGGGGCCCCTTTACACAGGGGCCCTTTAAATGGGGGGGGGTGTCAATATGGGGGGGGGGGGCTGCATTTACGGGGGGGGGCTCCTCATATATCGGAGGGGGGCTCCTCATATATCGGGGGGGTTCCTCATACATTGGGGGCTCCTCATATATTGGGGGTGGGGCTCCTCATACATCAGGGGGGCTCCTCATATATCAGGGGGGGGCTCCTCATACATCAGGGGGGGGGCTCCTCATATATCGGGGGGGGGCTCCTCTAATGGGGGGGGGGCTCCTCATCACCCGGGGGGGGGTCCCAACATGGGGGGGGGCTCCTATACTCGGGGGGTCTCATAATCGGGGGGGGGCTCCTCATATATCAGGGGGGGCTCCTCATACATCGGGGGGGCTCCTCATACATCAGGGGGGGGCTCCTCATATCAGGGGGGGGGCTCCTCATACATCAGGGGGGGGGCTCCTCTCATCGGGGGGGCCCCCTTCATACTCAGGGGGGGCTCCTAAAATTCAGGGGGGGGTCCTCCTATATTCGGGGGGGGGGGGTCCTCATACATCGGGGGGGGCTCCTCAAAATCGGGGGGGGGCTTCCTCATACATCGGGGGGGGGCTTTTCAAAAATAGGGGGGGGGCTCTCTTTTAATCGGGGGGGGGGGGGGGCCCCTCATCTTCGGGGGCCCCTTTTTTTACATCGGGGGGGGGGCTCCTCATACATCGGGGGGGGGGCTCCTCATACATCGGGGGGGCTCCTCATATATCAGGGGGGGCTCCTCATACATCGGGGGGGCTCCTCATACATCAGGGGAGCTCCTCATACATCAGGGGAGCTCCTCATACATCGGGGGGGCTCCTCACATTTCGCAGGTCCTCATTGGGCGGTCACTCTTTGCCTCTCTCTCCTGGCAGCGCCTGGTGTCGGTCGGCCTGGACTCGAAGAACACGATCTGTGTCTGGGACTGGAGGAGAGGGAAGCTGCTGTCGCTGGCACCGGGTCACTCGGACAGGGTGCGTTCTCTCTCCCAGCATGCCGCTGGCCTGTTTGTGTTGGCGCTGTTCCCGTCCGGCTTCACCCACCACTGTTTTCTTTGCAGATATTCGATATCTCCTGGGATCTCTACCAACCGAATAAGCTGGTCAGCTGCGGGGGTGAAGCACATCAAGGTGCGGGCACCGGACCTCGCTCATACAAGGAGTGGGGCATAGGAGAGGGTCCGCAGGTTACCTAGCAACCAGCCAGGATTGGTGACCACTATATGTGGACATGAAGCAATTACAGGAAGTAGACTGTCTCCCCTGTACCGCCGACATGACTGAGAGGTGGTCACAGCCCCGCCCCCTGTACTGACATCACTGAGAGGTCACAGCTCCGTCCCCTGTACTGACATCACTGAGAGGTGGTCACAGCCCCGCCCCCTGACATCACTGAGAGGTGGTCACAGCCCCGTCCCCTTGTATGACATCACTGAGAGGTGGTCACAGCCCCGCCCCCTGTACTGACATCACAGAGAGGTCACAGCCCCGCCCCCGGGACTGACATCACTGAGAGGTGGTCACAGCCCCGCCCCCCTGTACAGCGGGACATGACTGAGAGGTGGTCACAGCCCACCCCCTGTACTGACATCACTGAGATGTGGTCACAGCCCCGCCCCCTGTACTGACATCACTGAGAGGTGGTCACAGCCCAGCCCCCTGTACTGACATCACTGAGATGTCACAGCCCCGCCCCCCTGTACTGACATCACTGAGGAGGTCACAGCCCCGCCCCCTGTACTGACATCACTGAGAGGTGGTCACAGCACCGCCCCCCCTGTACTGACCACCCACTGAAATTGGTCACAGCCCCGCCCCTGTACTGACATCACGGAGAGGTGGTCACAGCCCCGCCCCCTTAATGACATCCCCTGAGAGGTGGTCACAGCCCGCCCCTGTACTGACATCACTGAGAGGTGGTCACAGCCCCGCCCCCTGTACGGGAAAATAAACTGAAGGGGTCACAGCCCCCCCCCTGTATGACATCACGAGAGGTCACAGCCCCGCCCCCTGTATGACATCACAGAGAGGACACAGCCCCCCCCCCTTTGTACTGACATCACTGAGAGGTCACAGCCCGCCCCTTTTACTGACATCACCAAGAGGTGGTCACAGCCCCGCCCCGAAATGACATCACAGAGGTGGTCACACCCCCGCCCCCTGTACTGACATCACTGAGAGGTGGTCACAGCCCCGCCCGTATGACATCACCGAGGGGTCACAGCCCCCGCCCCGGGTAACTGACATCACTGAGAGTCACAGCCCGCCCTTGTACTGACATCACGAGAGGTGGTCACAGCCAGCCCCCCTGTACTGACATCATTGAGAGGAGGTCACAGCCCGCACCCTGTACTGACATCACTGAGAGGAGGTCACAGCCCCGCCCCTGTACTGACATCACTGAGAGGTGGTCACAGCCCCGCCGCCTGTACGATCCCCGGAGGTCACAGCCCCGCCCCTGTACTGACATCACTGAGAGGTGGTCACAGCCCCGCCCCCTGCACTGAAAATCCCCGGAGAGGAGCCATAAGCCCCGCCCCTGTACTGACATTACTGAGAGGAGGTCATGGCCCCGCCCCCGTACTGGACATCACTGAGAGGTGGTCACAGCCCCGCCCCCTGTACTGAATCACTGAGAGGTCACAGCCCGCCCCCTGTACTAAACATCACCGAGGGTCACAGCCCCCCCCCTGTACGGGACATCACCGAGAGGTGGTACAGCCCGCCCCCTGTTCTGACATCACCGAGAGGTGGTCACAGCCCCGCCCCTTGATTGAATCACCGAGAGGAGGTTACAGCCCCGCCTCCTAAACTGACATCACTGAGAGGTGGTCACAGCCCCGCCCCTGTACTGACATCACTGAGAGGGGGTCACAGCCCCCCCCTGTATGACATACTGAGAGGGGGTCACAGCACCACCCCCTTTTACTGACATTCACTGAGAGGTCACAGCCCCGCCCCCGGTACTGACAACACCGAGAGGAGGTCAGAGCCCAGCCCCCTGTGCGGACATCACCAAGAGGTGGTCAGAGCCCCGCCCCCTGTACTGACATCACCTGAGAGGAGTTCACAGCCCCCCCCCCTTGTACAGTAGACATGATGAGAGGTGGTCACAGCCCCTCCCCTGTACTGACATCACTGAGGGTGGTCACAGCCCCCCCCCCTGTACTGACATCACCAGAGAGGAGGTCAGAGCCCCGCCCCTGTACTGACATCACCGAGAGGAGGTCACCGCCCCGCCCCCTGTGCGGACATCACCGAGAGGTGGTCAGACCCCCGCCCCTGTACTGACATCACTGAGATGAGATCACAGCCCCGCCCCCTGTACAGTAGACATGACTGAGAGGTGGTCACAGCCCCTCCCCTGTACTGACATCACTGAGAGGTGGTCACAGCCCCGCCCCCTGTACTGACATCACTGAGAGGTGGTCACAGCCCCTCCCCCTGTACTGACATCACCGAGAGGAGGTCACAGCCCCGCCCCCTGTACAGTAGACATGACGGAGAGGTGGTCACAGCCCCGCCCCCTGCACTGACATCACCTAGAGGTGGTCACAGCCCCGCCCCCCTGTACTGACATCACCGAGAGGAGGTCACAGCCCCGCCCCCTGTACTGACATCACTGAGAGGTGGTCACAGCCCCGCCCCCTGTACAGTAGACATGACTGAGAGTTGGTCACAGCCCCGCCCCCATGGGTGGGTGGCTTTGCCTCCTGGGGGGTGGTGTGCTTTGCCTCCTTGGGGGATGGGGGCTTTGCCTCCTGGTGGGCTGGGGTATGTGCCTTCTGGGGGGTGGGGTATTTGCCTCCATGGAGGGGGGGGCTTTGCCTCCTGGAGGGTGGGATATTTGCCTCCATGGAGGGGGGGGGGCTTTCCCTCCTGGAGGGTGGGATATTTGCCTCCATGGAGGGGGGGCTTTGCCCCTGGGGGGTAGGGACTTGGCCTCCATGGCGGGGGGGGTTTTTTGCCTCCTGGGGGTGGGGGGTCTGCCTCCTTGGGGGGGGGCTTTGCCTCCTGGGGGGGTTTGTGGTGGGACTTTGCCTCCATGGAGGGGGGTGCTTTTCCTCCTGGGGGGGGGGGGGCTTTGCTTCCTTTGGAGGGGGGGCTTTGCCTCCTGGATGGTGGAGGTCTTTGCCTCCTGGGGGGGTTGATGGCTTTGCCTCCTGGGGGGGGGGGTGCTTTGCCTCCTGGGTGGTGGGGACTTTGCCTCCTGGGGGGGTTGGTGGCTTTGCCTCCTGGGGGGTGGGGGCTTTGCTTCCATGGAGGGGGGGCTTTGCCTCCTGGGGGGTGGGGACTTTGCCTCCATGGAGGGGGGCTTTGCTCCTGGGGGGGTGGGGGGGCTCTGCCTCCATGGAGGGGGGTGCTTTGCCTCCTGGGGGGGGGGACTTTGGGCCTCCATGGAGGGTGGTCTTTGCCTCCTGGATGGGGAGGGTCTTTGCCCCCGGGGGGGGTGGGCTTTCCCTCCTGGGGGGGTGGGTATTTCCCTCTGGAGGGGGGGGTCTTTGCCTCCATGGAGGGGGGGGCTTTGCCTCCTGGGGGGTGGGGCTTGCTTCCATGGTGGGGGCTTTGCCTCCTGGGTGGTGGGGGCTTTGCCTCCATGGAAGGGAGTCTTTGCCTCCTGGGGGGTGGTGTGCTTTGCCTCCTGGGGGGTGGGGGGCTTCGCCTCCTGGTGGGGGGGGGGGCTTTGCCTCTTGGGGGGTGGGGACTTTACCTCCTGGGGGGTGGGGACTTTGCCTCCATGGAGGGGGGTCTTTGCCTCCTGGGGGGTGGGGTGCTTTGCCTCCTGGAAGGGAGTCTTTGCAACCTGGGGGGTGGGGTGCTTTGCCTCCGGGGGGGGGGGGGCTTTGCCTCCTGGGGGGTGGGACTTTACCCCCCTGGGGGGGGTGGGGATTTACCCCCCTGGGGGGGGGGACTTTCCCTCCATGGGGGGGGTGCTTTGCCTCCTGGGGGGGGGGGGTCCCTTTGTGCTGCCTCATGTGTGCTGCTGGTGCGACGCCTGTGTGCTGCCTTCCTGGTGCTGCCTCCTGTGATGCTGCCTCCTTGTGTGACTGTGGCTGCCTGCTGTTGTGTGTGTGTGCTGCCTCCTGTGTGCTGCCTCCTGTTTGCTGTGTGCTGCTGCTGTGTTGCTGTAGTGCTGTCATCCCTGTGTGCTAGTGTGCTGCCTCCTGTGTGCTGCCTGCTGTGTGCTGCCTCCTGTGTGCTGCTCCTGTGTGCTGCCTCCTGTGTGCTGTGTGCTGCCCCTGTGTGCTGCCTTTGTGTGCCGCCTCTGTGTTGCTGCCCCTGTGTGCTGCTCCTGTGTTGCTGCCCCTGCTGCTGTGGACTGCCTCCTGTGCGCTGCCTCCTGTGTGCTGTGTGCTGCCTGCTGTGTGCTGCCTCCTGTGTGCTGTGTGCTGCCTCCTGTGTGCTGCCTCCTGTGTGCTGCCTGCTGTGTGCTGCCTGCTGTGTGCTGCCTCCTGTGTGCTGCCTGCTGTGTGCTGCCTGCTGTGTGCTGCCTGCTGTGTGCTGCCTGCTGTGTGCTGCCTCCTGTGTGCTGCCTCCTGTGTGCTGTGTGCTGCGTCCTGTGTGCTGCCTCCTGTGTGCTGCGTCCTGTGCGCTGCGTCCTGTGTGCTGTATGCTCTGTGCTGCGTCCTGTGTGCTGCGTCCTGTGCGCTGCGTCCTGTGTGCTGTATGCTCTGTGCTGCGTCCTGTGTGCTGTATGCTCTGTGCTGCGTCCTGTGTGCTGCGTCCTGTGTGCTGCGTCCTGTGTGCTCTGTGCTGCGTCCTGTGTGCTGTGTGCTGCGTGCGGTGTGCTGCCTCCTGTGTGCTGCCTCCTGTGTGCTGTGCGCTGCCTCCTGTGTGCTGTGTGCTGCCTCCTGTGTGCTGCCTCCTGTGTGCTGCCTCCTGTGTGCTGTGTGCTGCCTGCTGTGTGCTGTGTGCTGCCTCCTGTGTGCTGCCTCCTGTGTGCTGTGTGCTGCCTCCTGTGTGCTGCCTGCTGTGCGCTGCCTCCTGTGTGCTGCCTCCTGTGTGCTGCCTCCTGTGTGCTGCCTCCTGTGTGCTGCCTCCTGTGTGCTGTGTGCTGCCTCCTGTGTGCTGTGTGCTGCCTCCTGTGTGCTGCCTCCTGTGTGCTGCCTCCTGTGCGCTGCCTCCTGTGTGCTGTGTGCTGCCTCCTGTGTGCTGTGTGCTGCCTCCTGTGTGCTGTGTGCTGCCTCCTGTGTGCTGCCTCCTGTGTGCTGCCTCCTGTGTGCTGCCTGCTGTGTGCTGTGTGCTGCCTCCTGTGTGCTGTGTGCTGCCTCCTGTGTGCTGTGTGCTGCCTCCTGTGTGCTGCCTCCTGTGTGCTGTGTGCTGCCTCCTGTGTGCTGTGTGCTGCCTCCTGTGTGCTGCCTGCTGTGTGCTGCCTCCTGTGTGCTGCCTCCTGTGTGCTGTGTGCTGCCTCCTGTGTGCTGTGTGCTGCCTCCTGTGTGCTGCCTCCTGTGTGCTGTGTGCTGCCTCCTGTGTGCTGTGTGCTGCCTCCTGTGTGCCCACTGCTCCTCAGTGTGCTGTGGTGCTGCCCCTGTGTGTGTTGTGCTGCCTCTGTGTGCTGCCTCCTGTGTGCTGTGTGCTGCCTCCTGTGTGCTGCCTCCTGTGTGCTGTGTGCTGACTGCTGTGTGCTGCCTGCTGTGTGCTGCCTGCTGTGTGCTGACTGCTGGGTGCTGCCTGCTGTGTTGCTGCCTCTGTGTGCTGCCTCTGTGTGCTGCCTCCTGTGTGCTGCCTCCTGTGTGCTGTGTGCTGCCTCCTGTGTGCTGCCTCCTGTGTGCTGTGTGCTGCCTGCTGTGTGCTGCCTCCTGTGTGCTGCCTGCTGTGTGCTGCCTGCTGTGTGCTGCCTCCTGTGTGCTGCCTGCTGTGTGCTGCCTCCTGTGTGCTGCCTCCTGTGTGCTGTGTGCTGCCTCCTGTGTGCTGTGTGCTACTCCGTGTGTGTGCTGTGTGCATGCCTCCTAGTCGTTGCTGCCGCCTGTGTGCTGCCTGCTGTGTGCTGCCTTCCTGTTGTGTGCCTCCTGGTGCTGGCCGGCTGTGTGCTGCCTCCTGTGTGCTGCCTCCTGTGTGCTGTGTGCTGCCTCCTGTGTGCTGTGTGCTGCCTCCTGTGTGCTGTGCGCTGCCTGCTGTGTGCTGCCTCCTGTGCGCTGCCTGCTGTGCGCTGCCTGCTGTGTGCTGCCTGCTGTGTGCTGCCTGCTGTGTGCTGCCTGCTGTGTGCTGTGTGCTGGCCTTGCTGTGCGATGCTGCTGCGTGCTGCTGCATGTGTGCTGCTCCTTGTCTGCCTGTGCTGCTGCCTACTGTGTTTTTGCTGCCTCCTGTGTGCTGCCTGCTGTGCGCTGCCTGCTGTGAGCTGCCTCCTGTGTGCTGCCTCCTGTGTGCTGCCTCCAGTGTGCTGCCTCCTGTGTGATGCCTGCTGTGAGCTGGCTGATGTGCTGCATCCTTCCTCTGCTGGTAGTATTGGTTGGCGTGGGGAGGGCTGCCTTTTGGTAGGTGTGCTCTTGTGTCGTAGTGGTGTTGGGGCTTGGGGTGCTGTGTGCTGCCTCCTGTGTGCTGCCTCCTGTGAGCTGCCTGCTGTGAGCTGCCCTGTGGCTCCTCCGTGTGCGCCTGTGTGTGCTGCTGCTTTGCCGCCTGGGGCTCCCTCTGTGCGCTGCCTCCTGTGGCTCCCTGCGGGTGCGCTGCCTGCTGTGTGCTGCCTCCTGTGTGCTGCCTCCTGTGCGCTGCCTGCTGTGCGCTGCCTGCTGTGCGCTGCCTCCTGTGTGCTGCCTGCTGTGTGCTGCCTGCTGTGCGCTGCCTGCTGTGCGCTGCCTGCTGTGCGCTGCCTCCTGTGTGCTGCCTGCTGTGTGCTGCCTGCTGTGTGCTGCCTCCTGTGTGCTGCCTGCTGTGTGCTGCCTCCTGTGTGCTGCCTCCTGTGTGCTGCCTCCTGTGTGCTGCCTGCTGTGTGCTGCCTGCTGTGTGCTGTGTGCTGCCTCCTGTGCGCTGCCTGCTGTGCGCTGCCTCCTGTGCGCTGCCTCCTGTGCGCTGCCTGCTGTGCGCTGCCTCCTGTGCGCTGCCTGCTGTGCGCTGTGTGCTGCCTCCTGTGTGCTGTGTGCTGCCTGCTGTGTGCTGCCTCCTGTGCGCTGCCTGCTGTGCGCTGCCTGCTGTGTGCTGCCTCAGGCTCCCCTGTCAGGGGCGCTGCACTCTGGCATAGAACGCGCTGTGCAGCCGGGCCCGGAGAGAGGGTTTTTGGGAGAGGCCTGGACGTCAGGTGGGGAGAAGCTGCACATTGGGACTCATGGCCTCCAGTCGCAGCGTCCCCCGGGGCCCGGCTGTGTCAGGGTAGCACACAGCCGGGCAGACGGGGCAGCAGGAAGCAGGTTACCACAAGTGTGTATTTACAGTTAGGTCTGTGCAGCTTTATAGCGAAGCACTGCAACTACTTTCAGAGTATTCATAGGAGGGGTTCATCTGGGCTGTTACATCCAGCAGATCAGTGTTTGTGGACCTCACCCCAGTCCAGTGACCCCGAAATAACACGACGCGCAGATATATGGGGAAAACTTCTCATTCTCATCCCCGTGAGACAAGTTTTTCTGGTGGTTTGGTTAAAGGGGTCGTCTCACCCCGGGGGCGCGCTGCTTTTGCTTTTTATGTTAAAGATCTTGCAAAAACAAAAAACCTGCAATATGTGTCCATTACCGTGTCCTACCTATTCCTAATTTCCCCCCTTTTTATGTGCTGATCGCTCCTCAGGTCGCTTTGCTCAGACCTGTGTATCTCTCCTGATAGGCTGCCAGCACTGGGCACTATACTACGACCTGTGTGATCTCTCCTGATAGGCTGCCGCATGGTCACTTTTGTAAGACCTGTGGATCTCTCCTGATAGGCTGCAGCACTGGTCACTATAGCTTCAGACCGTGTGATCCCTATAGGTGCCCGCCCGGTCACTATAGCTACGACCTGTGTGTCTTGTGATAGGCTGCAGCACTGGTCATATAGCTCCGACCCCGTGTGATCTCTCCCCGATAGGCTTCCGCGCTGGTCATTAGAACAGACCCGTGTGATTTCCTGATAGGCTGCCAGCACTGGGCACTATAGCACAGACCTGTGGATCTCTCTGATAGGCGCCAGACGGTCACTATGCTACAACCTGTGTGACTGTCCTGAAGGTTGCCGCAAGGTCACTATAGCAAAGATGGTGATCTCTCCTGATAGGCTGCCAGCACTGGTCACTATAGCTACAGACCTGTGTGATCTCCGCTGATCGGCTGCCAGTACTGGTCACTATAGCTACAGACCTGTTTGATCTCTCCTGATAGGCTGCCAGCACTGGTCACTATAACTACAGACCTGTGTGATCTCTCCTGATAGGCTGCCAGCACTGGTCACTATAGCTTCAGACCTGTGTGATCTCTCCTGATAGGCTGCCAGCACTGGTCACTATAGCTACAGACCGGGGTGATCTCTCCTGATAGGCTGCGAGCACTGGTCACTATCGCTACAGACCTGTTCTATCTCTCCTGATAGGCTGCCAGCACTGGTCACTATAGCTGCAGACCTGTCTGATTTCTCCTGATAGGCTGCCAGCATTGGTTGCTATAGCTACAGACCTGGCTTCTTTTTACTGCAGCCTAGTGGAAGCCAGTAAACGCCCCTGAATTCAAAGTGAAACCAAGAAAACAGGACGGAGGTAAGATAAATCGATGGAGTGAGACAACTCCTTTAAGTGAGTGTGTGTATATAATTATAATGGGCATAGCTGTAGTCATAGCAGCTGCTATGGGGCCCAGAGGTTGAGGGGGCCAATCGGGTACAAGAACATTCATCCTTTTTGTAGGTACCAAGTAGTTGGAGGCTTTCTGCTCTCCAGCACTACTATGTGGGTTCACTGGTATATGGCGCTTATACTTATACCTATGCTGCTGTTTATTGTCATTAGGTGGTTGGGCCCCATCTCATTTTGCTGTGTGGCCCTTAAAATTCTAGTTACGCCCATGGTATGGATTATTGTAAGCCGAGGGCTGCACCGTTCATGGCTCCTTTCAGAAATTCCTTGCACAGATTTACAGTCATGAAAAAATAAGAAGTACACCCTCTTTGAATTTGGTTTCATATCTCCGGACGTAAAAAAAACACCCAGTCATTAGAAAACTTAAAATAAGGTAGATCAACCTCAGATAAACATCAGCACTCAACAGATTCCATGGGATCATTTTTTATTTAACAAAAACTAAGCAAAAATGCAGAAGCAGCGTGTGAAAAAAATAAGTGCACCCTTACTGCTTCTATAGAAACTTAAAGGGTAACTAGCTTCCAGGCACTGCTCATTTAATACCTTTGATTCTTGGCCATCAGCGAGTGTGAGCTTCTCTATGGAGGCAGAAGTTCTGGTCAATGGCTAGTCTGGAGCATCAGGTGTTTGTTACCACAGTCCCAAGGAGGCAAGACATCAGCAATGACCTATATAGAAGCAATTGTTGTTCAATCTGGAAAGGGTTGTAAGGACATTTCCAGACGATGTGAAGTAAATTTTTCTGCAGTAAGAAAGATTGTTTACTAGTCAGTGGACAGTCTTCCTAGGAGTGTACCTTCCAACTAATTCAACCCACATTCAGACCATTCAATGGTAAGAGAAGATCAAATACCCCAGGAATGACAACTCAGTCTCTACAGACCTTGGCAGGTTGCATGGCCAAGGTCATGAGAACCAGAAGGTGACTGGACAAGTATGTCTGGTGTGGAGTGGCGGCTGGAAGAAGTCTCTTCTTTCTAAAAAGAACATGGTGGCGCGGCTTAAAAGCTGCATCTGAACCAGTTCCCTTCTCCCTTCTATAGCAAAGTCTTCTAGAGTCTCATTGAGGCCCCTACCAAGCAGATGACGCTCGGCCCAGGCTGCTCCATTCAGCAGGACAATGATCCTGAGCAGCAAATCTACCACAGAAGACCCAAAAAGAGAAGAACTGGAGGCTGCTCCAACGTCCAGACATCACAGCAGCAGCTCAAATAGTCCAGACCTCAAGCCGGCGGCCCAAAGTGCAGACCTCAAGCCGGTGGCCCAAAGAGCAGACCTCAAGCCAGTGGCCCAAAGTGCAGACCTCAAGCCAGCGGCCCAAAGATCAGACCTCAAGCCAGCGGCCCAAAGTGCCGACCTCAAGCCGGCGGCCCAAAGTGCCGACCTCAAGCCGGCGGCCCAAAGTGCCGACCTCAAGCCGGCGGCCCAAAGTGCAGACCTCAAGCCGGCGGCCCAAAGTGCAGACCTCAAGCCGGCGGCCCAAAGTGCCGACCTCCAGCCGGCGGCCCAAAGTGCCGACCTCAAGCCGGCGGCCCAAAGTGCCGACCTCCAGCCGGCGGCCCAAAGTGCCGACCTCCAGCCGGCGGCCCAAAGTGCCGACCTCCAGCCGGCGGCCCAAAGTGCCGACCTCAAGCCGGCGGCCCAAAGTGCAGACCTCAAGCCCGAGGCCCAAAGTGCAGACCTCAAGCCGGCGGCCCAAAGTGCAGACCTCAAGCCGGCGGCCCAAAGTGCAGACCTCAAGCCGGCGGCCACAAGTGCAAGACCTCAAGCCGGCGCGCACCAAAGTGCAGACTCAAGCCGGCGCCCAAAGTGCAGACCTCAAGCCGGCGGCCCAAAGTGCAGACCTCAAGCCGGCGGCCCAAAGTGCAGACCTCAAGCCAGTGCAGATACTTCAGCCGGAGAGAGCAGAGCCAATGTCCATAAACCTCCCTGACCTGAAGCCGCGGTGTAAGGAGGGGCGGCCGAAATCCTCCAGAGACTGACGGCTTCATACCTGAGACGAGGCCGCTGCTCCAGGGCTCCTACAACAGACCGATCCTCGGGGTGTACTTAGTTTTTACACACACGGCGTCTGCATCTTGGCCCGGTTCCTAGTGAATAAATACTGAGCGGGTGGCATCTGTTGGGAGGTGTCGTCCATCTAAGGTCGGATTCTACTCATTATAAGATCTTGTAAGAATTTGTATCTCCTGATACAAAAACCGCGGAATTCATAGAGGGTGTACTTTCTTTTTCTTCTTTCTTGGCTTTGGCTCTTATCAGAAGAAGACATCTCCTGGCTGGAGGAAGCCTTTGAGGTGATAGTTGGAGATAAGCCTTGGTAGGAGATCTCAAGGGGAGGAACCATTCCACCACGGCTCTGCGGAGACCTGCAGATGTACAGCTTGTGTTACCGCTCTGCGGAGCTCTGCACAGCTCTGCACATATACAGCTTGTATTGCTGCTCGGCACAGCTCTGCACATATACAGCTTGTGTTACCGCTCTGCGGAGCTCTGCACATGTACAGCTTGCGTTACCGCTCTTCAGAGCTCTGTACATGTACAGCTTGTGTTGCTGCTCTGCACATATACAGCTTGTGTTACCGCTCTGCGGAGACCTGCACATATACAGCTTGTGTTACCGCTCTGTGGAGACCTGCACATATGCAGCTTGTGTTACCGCTCTGCGGAGCTCTGTACATGTACAGCTTGTGTTGCTGCTCTGCACATATACAGCTTGTGTTACCGCTCTGCGGAGCTCTGCACATATACAGCTTGTGTTGCTTCTCTGCAGAGATATGCACATATACAGCTTATGTTACCGCTCTGCGGAGCTCTGCACATATACAGCTTGTGTTGCTTCTCTGCAGAGCTCTGCACATATACAGCTTGTGTTGCTGCTCTGCACATATACAGCTTGTGTTACCGCTCTGCGGAGCTCTGCACATATACAGCTTGTGTTGCTTCTCTGCAGAGCTCTGCACATATACAGCTTGTGTTGATGTTCTGCGGAACTCTGCACATATACAGCTTGTATTGCTGCTCTGGGGAGCTCTGCAAATAGACAGCTTGTGTTGCTGCTCTGCACATATACAGCTTGTGTTGCTGTTCTGCACGGCTTGTTACTGCTCTGCAGAACTCTGTATTTATACAGCTTGTGTTGCTTCTCTGCAGAGCTCTGCACATATACAGCTTGTATTGCTGCTCTGTAGAGCTCTGCCTATATACAGCTTGTGCTACCACTCTGAGGAGCTCTGCACATACCCAGCTTGTGTTGCTGCTCCGCGGAGCTCTGCACATATACAGCTTGTGTTGCCGCTCTGTGAGGCTCTGCACATATACAGCTTGTGTTGCTACTCTGTGAGGCTCTGCACATATACAGCTTGTGTTGCCACTCTGTGTTTAGGCTCTGTACATAATACAGCTTGGTTGGGATTGCCGCTCATTGTGGGTCCAAGCTACTGCACATATACAGCTTGTGTTGCCGCTCTGCGAGGCTCTGCACATATACAGCTTGTGTTGCCGCTCTGTGGAGCTCTGCACTTATACAGCTTGTGTTGCCGCTCTGTGAGGCTCTGCACATATACAGCTTGTGTTGCCGCTCTGTGGAGCTCTGCACATACACAGCTTGTGTTGCCGCTCTGTGGAGCTCTGCACATACACAGCCTGTGTTGCCGCTCTGTGAGGCTCTGCAAATATACAGCTTGTGTTACCGCTCTGCGGAGCTCTGCACATATACAGCTTGTGTTGCCACTCTGTGAGGCTCTGCACATATACAGCCTGTGTTGCCGCTCTGTGAGGCTCTGCACATACACAGCTTGTGTTGCCGCTCTGTGGAGCTCTGCACATACACAGCCTGTGTTGCCGCTCTGTGAGGCTCTGCAATATACAGCTGTGTTGTCCGCTCTGCGAGCTCTGCACATATACAGCTTGTGTTGCCGCTCTGCGGAGCTCTGCACGTATACAGTTCATGCTTTCCTGTGCCGTCAGTGGCAGTTTTTCATGCGTTTTTCAGGTGCAGAGCCCGGTGCCTCCTTGTGTGCTGCAGTCCGGGCCCGGCCAGGCTCCACTTCCAACCTTTCTTTCCCCCCACGATCCGGCTTCTGCTCGCCTCCCAACGGTAACATATTCTGACACTTCCTGCGCAGCACTTCCTGAATGCTTGGGCTTTGGCTCCGCGTTCTTCCCTTGGAATAGCCGCCTCTTTATTCTATAGAGCAAATCTCGAGCTCTTCTTGTCTGAGAGGGCGGCTTTGGTGAAACCCTCGGAGCGCCACCATCCTGCCGTAAGCACTGCTGCAGATACAGCTCTGTGGACCGCGCGGCGGGGGTTTGATGGGAGGCCCCGGTCCCGTTCTGTGCAACCTTTCCATGTCCTGCTCACTCCAGTCACCTTATTCTTCTCTGCTCACCTTACAGATGTCGGGGGTAAAACACTACAATGCAATACCCCTGCACTCCTAGAAGCTGGTGTGATCAACAGTATTAGCAATGCAAGAACCAGGAAGCTCAGGATGAGCAGTGCTGATCAGGGATTGATGTTATGGTGCCTGTGGCTCCTGGGGTTTATCAACGGGAACGGAAGGATGAGGTTATCACAGCGAGGACGTCTACAGAAATCGTTAGGGGCAGCCGAGGGGACCAGGGGCACCCACTGGGCGACCACTGAACAAAATCCAGCAGAGGAACCATATCCGAAAGTAACAAGCAATTCATGTGTCTGATTACACAGGTACAAAAGTGCCCAAAATCCACGATCATAGACACAGAGGGCGACATGGATGGACTGTGGAGCCCAGACGACGTTTTTTGAGCGCATTAGTAGCGTAGACTCCCCCAGAGTGTCTGGACCTGTTCTCCTGCCGGTCAGAGATTTGGTGCTTTCTAGCCCCAAAACGACACCTCAGGCTCAGGTGACCCCTTGTACCTGGCTCTGCCTGTTCCAGCAGGAATGGTCCCAGTGCTGCCGTCCTCCCATCATACATGGGTAGAATCATACGGATGTAGAGCGACGCCCCCGATCTCAGGCGCATTACAAAGAGCCGCGGGCGCCCGAAAATGCGTCTTATTTTGGAGTGTGCCTGCTCCTACATCTAGAGAACAGGGCTGCGCCAGTGTTTGGGCTGAAAGGACCCCAGAGTACTGGTACAGCCCGGTCATACATGTCGCCCAAAGTGCACAAACTCCTTGAAAATAGATGCGAAGTACAACAGGTATGTGCGGGGCTGCGCCAATAGTCTGGCGTCCTTTCAACCACGAAACCGCCACAACCCCGTGCGCTCGATGTATGAGCAGACACACTCCAAAATTAGGTGCGACGCCCCCAGAACAACCCCACATCTTGGGCGCATTGCTAAGTGCCACGGCAGCCCGATAATGTGCCAAATTTTGGAGTGCGCCTGATTATAAATCTAGAGAATAGGGCTGTGCCAGTTTTTAGACGGAAAGGACACCAGAATACTGTACATACAGTGTAAACCAGAAGTTTCCATCCCCTCTATATAAAGCCCCATCTGCAGGTTTCTCCCTCCCCACTATATAAAGCCCCATCTGCAGGTTTCCCTCCCCTCTATATAACGCCCCATCTGCAGGTTTCTCCCTCCCCTCTATATAAAGCCCCATCTGCAGGTTTCTCCCTCCCTCTATATAAAGCCCCATCTGCAGGTTTCTCCCTCCCCTCTATATAAAGCCCCATCTGCAGGTTTTTCCCTCCCCTCTATATAAAGCCCCATCTGCAGGTTCTTCCCTCCCCTCTATATAAAAACCCATCTGCAGGTTTCTCCCTCCCCTCTATATAACGCCCCACCTGCAGGTTTCTCCCTCCCCTCTATATAAAGCCCCATCTGCAGGTTTTTCTCTCTGACATGAAATCAGAATAAACCTTCCCCGTTTTAGGTCAATCAGGAACCAAAATTTATTTCTATTCCCAAATGCCGAATAATGAGAGGGGAGAATTTTTGAGCATTTTTATTACTTTCTGTAAAGTCAGCAGTTTCCATAAATGGGATGACTCCGCCTTTACACAATTTGGCCCCGCCCATATGATGAGGTCAGGTCTTTGGAAGCTTCTGATTGGTTTATTGGCAACATCTGAGTTAGAGACACAGCTGTGGATGTATTTTATAGCACACCAGAAACACACTGCTTCTGTGTGTAACATCATGGGAAAGTCTAAAGAAATCAGCCAAGATATCAGGAAGAGAATTGTGGACTTGCAGAAGTCTGGTTCATCCTGGGAGGCATTTTCCAGAGACCTGAAGGAGCCTCGTTCATCTGTACAAACAATTATACACAAGTACAAACAAGATGGGAATGTCCGGCCATCATACCGCTCAGGAAGGAGACGGGTTCTGTGTCTCAGGGATGAACATGGTCCGACATGTGCAGATCAACCCAAGAACAAAAGCAAAAGACCTTGTGAAGATGCTGCGGAAGCTGGTAAGATTGTGTCGTTATCCACAGTGAAACAAGTCCTGTATCAACATGGGCTGAAAGGCCGCTCTGCCAGGAAGAAGCCATTACTCCAAAAAAAAAACAGAGAAAAGCCAAGTGCACAGGAACAAAGACCGACATTTCTGGAGTCACGTCCTGTGGTCTGACGAAACCAAAATTGAACTGTTTGGCCATAATGACCATCCTTCTGTCTGGAGGAAAATGGTAGAAGCTGAGAAACCTAAGCACACCATCCCAACGGAGAACCACAGTGGCGGCAGCATCATGTTGTGGGGTTGTGTTGCTGCAGTAGGGACTGGTGCACTTCACAAAATAGATGGTATCATGAGGAAAGAAGATTATGTGGCAAAACTGAAGCAACATCTCAAGACCTCAGCCAGGAAGTTACAGCTTGGGCGGAAATGGGTCTTCCAAATGGACAATGACCCGAAGCTGCTGCCAAACTGCTTACAAAGCGGCTTAAGGAGAACCAGGTCCATGTTTTGGAGCGGCCATCACAAAGCCCTGATCTCAGTCCTATTGGAAATGTATGGGCAAAGCCGAAAAGGCCGAAGCGAGCAAGAGACCCCCAAACATGGCTCAGTGACACCAGTTCTGTCAGGCGGCCAAAATTCCCACCGAGCTTTGTGTTCAGGAGTTGTTGCTTGTTTTCCTGCAGAGATCAGCGGCGCCTGCCTCCCCTTTTCTCACTGATATCCACATCTGCACCAGCTCCATTCTGTTTGCTGCCATCACATTCCTGGAGTGATCATTGTAATGAATGGGAGTCTCTGGGTGCAGTTGTGAGGATGATGATGATACGGAGCCGTCCCCCCTGCAGTCTGCGGCTGGTATGCCGGGCATTGCCAATTACTGTGAGGAATGTGCTCGGCTGAGACGGGTGTCGCGTTCACAGCGATAACTATATTTATACTGCACCTCCCCAAGTGCCACACATTGCTGCAGATAGAAATAGATGGGAGTATTATGGGTACAGCAAGTGTGAGTGTGTACATATCTCGTGTGTGTATTATGAATGTATTATGTGTGTGACTCCATAGTGTGCGGGGGGAGAAGTGATGGTGACTCCATACTGTGCGGGAAGAGAAGTGATGGTGACTCCATAGTGTCCGGGGGGAGAAGTGATGGTGACTCCATAGTGTCCGGGGGGATGGTGACTCCATAGTGTGCGGGGGGGGGGAGAGTGGATGGTCATGATCCATAGTGTGAGGGGGGAGGGGAGGGGGAGGAGAAGTGATGGTGATATAGTGTTGCGGGGGGGAGAAGTGATGGTGACTCCATAGTGTGCGGGGGGGAGAAGTGATGGTGACTCCATAGTGTGCGGGGGGGAGAAGTGATGGTGACTCCATAGTGTGCGGGGGGAAGGAAGTGATGGTTGGACTCCATAGTTGTGCGGGTTGAGACGTGACGGTGACTCCATAGTGAAGCGGGGTGAGAATTGAGAATGGAGAAGTGATGGTGACTCCATAGTGCCGGGGGGGGGGTCGGGGATGTGTGGATCCATAGTGTGCGGGGGGGAGAAGTGATGGTGGACTCCTAGAGTGTCAGGGGGGATCGGTGTGACTCCATGTGTGGCGGGGGGTGGAGAATAGAAGTGATGGTGAATCCATGTGTGCGGGGGAAGAAGAGAAGGTGATGGTGACTCCATAGTGTGCGGGGGGGGAGAAGTGATGGTGACTCCATACTGGACGGGGTAAGAAAGTGGATGGTTGATCTCCATAGTGTGCGGCGGAGGTGAGGAGAAGTTGATGGTGACTCCATTAGTGGCCGGGAGGGAGTGAAAGGTTGATGGTTGACTCCATAGTGTCGCGGGGGGGGAGGAGAAAGTAGTGATGTGACTCCATAGTGTGCGGGGGGCGTGAAGTGAGGTGAATCATACTGTGCGGGGGGAGAAAGTGTTGGTGACTCTCATAGTGTGCGGTAGGGGGAAAGAGAAGGATGGGGGACTCCATAGTTTGCGGGAGGAGAGGCGGGAAGGGATGGTGACTCCATTGGCGGGGGGGAGAGTGATGGATGACTCCTTAGTGTGCGGGAGGAGAGGCGATGGTGACTCCATAGTGTGCGGGGGAGAAAGAAGTGATGGTGATCCATAGTGTGCGGGGGGAGAGAAGTGAAGTGGGGAGAAGTGAATGGTAGACTCATAGTGTGCGGGAGGAGAGGCGATGGTGACTCCATAGTGTGCGGGGGAGAAGTGATGGTGACTCCATAGTGTGCGGGGGGAGAAGTGATGGTGACTCCATACTGTACGGGGTGAGAAGTGATGGTGACTCCATAGTGTGCGGGAGGAGAAGTGATGGTGACTCCATAGTGTGCGGGGGGGAGAAGTGATGGTGACTCCATAGTGTGCGGGGGGAGAAGTGATGGTGACTCCATACTGTTACGGGGTGAGAAAGTGATGGTTACTCTTAGTGTGAGGGGGGGGAGCAGTGATGGTGACTCATAGTGTGCGAAGGGAAGAAGTGATGGTTTTGACTACATAGATGTGCGGGAGGAGAAGTGATGGTGACTCCATAGTGTGCGGGGGAGGAGAAGTGATGGTGACTCCATAGTGTGCGGGGTGAGAAGTGGTTGACTCCAGAGTGTGCGGGTGGAGAAGTGATGGTGTCTCCATAGTGTGCGGCCCGTGGAGAAGTGATGGATGACTCCCATAGTGTGCGGGTGTGAGAAGTGATGGTGACTCCATAGTGGCGGGGAGGAGAGGCGAGGATGGTGACTCCATAGTGTGCGGGGGGGGATGGATGAAGTGTTGGTGGACTCATAGTGTGCGGGGTGAGAAGTGATGGTGACTCCATAGTGTGCGGGGGGGAGAAGTGATGGTGACTCCATAGTGTGCGGGGGGAGAAGTGATGGTGACTCCATAGTGTGCGGGGGGGAGAAGTGATGGTGACTCCATAGTGTGAGGGGGGAGAAAGTGATGGGACTCCCATAGGGTGCGGGGGGAGAAGTGATGGTGACTCCTTGTGTGCCGGCGGGAGAGAAGTAGATGGTGACTCCTAGTGTCCGGGGGGGAGAAGTGAAGTTGACTCCATAGTGTGCGGGTGAGAAGTGATGGTGACTCCATAGTGTGCGGGGGGTGAGAGAAGGTGAGAAGTGATGTGACTCCTTCGTGTGCCGGGTGGGGGGAAGATGAAGAAGTGATGGTGACTTCCTACTGTGCGGGGTGAGATGTGTTGGTGACTCCATAGTGTGCGGGTGAGAAGTACTGTGGGGGTGACTCCTAGTGGTGGGGGGGAGGAGAAAATGATGGTGCTCCATCGTGTGCGGGGGGGAGAAGTGATGGTGACTCCATAGTGTATGGGGTGAGAAGTGATGGTGACTCCCTAGTGTGCGGGGGTGAGAAGTGATGGTGACTCCATAGTGTCCGGGGGGAGAAGTGATGGTGAATCCTTAATGTGCTGGGAGGGAGGAGTGATGGTTGTCTTCCATAGTGTGCGGGGGGAGAAGTGATGGTGACTCCATAGTGTCCGGGGGGAGAAGAGAAGTGATGGTGACTCCATAGTGTCCGGGGGGATGGTGACTCCATAGTGTGCGGGGGGAGAAGTGATGGAGACTCCATAGTGTGTGGGAGGAGAAGTGATGGTGACTCCATAGTGTCCGGGGGGATGGTGACTCCATGGTGCGGGGGGAAGAAAGCGATGGTGACTCCATATGTTGGGGGGGTGGAGTGGGGGGGGGGGTGGGGTGGGGGGGGGTGTGGGGGGGGTGGGCGAGAGAAGTGGACTGGTGAACTCCATAGTGTGCGGGGGGAAGAAGTGATGTTGACTCCATAGTGTGAGGGGGGGAGGAGAAGTGATGGTGATCCATAGTTGTGCGGGGGGAGAAGAGTAGTGATGGTGGGAACTCCATAGTGTGCGGGGGGGAGAGATCAGAAGTGATGGTGACTCCATCGTTGTGCGGGGAGATGTGCTGGTGACTCCTTAGTGGCTACCGGGGAGAAGTGATGGTGACTCCATAGTGTGCGGGGGGACGTGGTGACTCCATAGTGTGCGGGTGAGGAGAAGCGATGGTGACTCCATAGTGTGCGGGGAAGAAGTGATGGTGACTCCATAGTGTGCGGGGGGAGTACTGAAGAAGGTATGGGACTCCATAGTGTGCGGGTGGAGAGGTGATGGTGACTCCATAGTGAGCGGGGGGAGAGCGAGAAGTGGATGGTGACTCCATAGTGTAGGGGGGTTGAGAAAGGTTGATGGACTCCCAAGTGTGCGGGGGGGGGGGGGGGGAGGAGAAGTGATGGTGACTCCATAGTGTGCGGGGGGGGAGAAGTGATGGTGACTCCATAGTGTGCGGGAGGAGAAGTGATGGTGACTCCATAGTGTGCGGGGGGAGAAGTGATGGTGACTCCATAGTGTGCGGGGGGAGAAGTGATGGTGACTCCATAGTGTCCGGGGGGAAGGTGACTCCCTAGTGAGCGGGGGGGGAGAAGTGATGGTGACTCCATACTGTGCGGGAGGAGAAGTGATGGTGACTCCATAGTGTGCGGGGGGAGAAGTGATGGTGACTCCATAGTGTGCGGGGTGAGAAGTGATGGTGACTCCATAGTGTCCGGGGGGATGGTGACTCCATAGTGTGCGGGGGGAGAAGTGATGGTGACTCCATAGTGTGCGGGGTGAGAAGTGATGGTGACTCCATAGTGTGCGGGAGGAGAAGTGATGGTGACTCCATAGTGTCCGGGGGGATGGTGACTCCATAGTGTGCGGGGGGAGAAGTGATGGTGACTCCATAGTGTGCGGGGGGAGAAGTGATGGTGACTCCATAGTGTGCGGGGTGAGAAGTGATGGTGACTCCATAGTGTGCGGGGGTGAGAAGTGATTGTGGACTCATAGTGTGCGGGGGGGAAGAGGAGAAGAAGAGTAACAGAAATGTAGAGAAAGTGACCGGTGACTCCATAGTGTTGCGGGGGGGAGGGGCGGGGAGAACAGAAGAAAGAAGGCTGGTGACTGCATAGTGTGCGGGGGGGAGGAGGAGTGACGGTGGATCCATAGTGTGCGGGTGAGAAGTGATGGTGACTCCATAGTGTGCGGGGGGGAGAAGTGATGGTGACTCCATAGTGTGCGGGGTGAGAAGTGATGGTGACTCCATAGTGTGCGGGGGGAGAAGTGATGGTGGTGCTCCATAGTGTAGGGGTGGTGAAAGTCGGCAGTGATGACTGACTCCATAGTGTGCGGGGGTGAGAAAGTAGGGTGACTCCATAGTGTGAGGGGTGTGAGAAGTGATGGTGACTCTCATTAGTGTCGGGGGGGGGGATGGTGACTCTTAGTGTGCGGGGGGGAGATGTGATGGTGACTCCATACTGAGCGGGGGGGGAGAAGTGCTTGGTGTCTCCATGTGTCGGGGGGAGAAGTGATGGTGACTCCATAGTGTGCGGGGGGATGGTGACTCCATAGTTTGCGGGGGGGAGAAGTGATGGTTGACTCCCAGAGTGTTGAGGGGGGGAGAAGTGATGGGGACTCCATAGTGTGCGGGGGTGAGAAGTGATGGTGACTCCATAGTGTGCGGGGTGAGAAGTGATGGTGACTCCATACTGTGCGGGGGGAGAAGCGATGGTGACTCCATAGTGTGCGGGGGGAGAAGTGATGGTGACTCCATAGTGTGCGGGAGGGTGGTGAGAAGTGTTGGTTGAACTCCAATAGTGTGTGGGGGGAGAAGTGACGGTGACTCCATAGTGTGCGGGGGGGGAGGGGGGGAGAAGTGATGGTGACTCCATAGTGTGCGGGGGGGGAGGAGAAGTGACGGTTACTCCATAGTGTGCGGGGGGGAGAAGTGATGGTGACTCCATACTGTGCGGGGGGGGAGAAGTGAGTGACTCCATAGTGTGCGGGGGGGAGAAAGTGGAGGAAGGGAGGAGGAGAAGTGATGGTGACTCCATAGTGTGCGGGGGGGAGAAGTGACGGTGACTCCATAGTGTGCGGTGGGGGGAGGGGGGGAGAAGTGATGGTGACTCCATAGTGTGCGGGGGGGAGGAGAAGTGACGGTGACTCCATAGTGTGCGGGGGAGAAGTGATGGTTACTCCATAGTGTGCGGGGGAGAAGTGATGGTGACTCCATAGTGTGCGGGGGAGAAGTGATGGTGACTCCATAGTGTGCGGGGGGGGGAGAAGTGATGGTGACTCCATAGGGTGCGGGAGGAGATAGTGACGGTTGTGACTCATAGTGGTGTCGGGGGGGGGCGGGGGGGGGGGAGAAAAGAAGTGTGGTGACTCCATAGTGTGCGGGGTTAGAAGTGATGGTGACTCCATAGTGTGAGGGGGGAGGGAGAGAGAGTGGGAAGTGATGGTGACTCCATAGGTGCGGGGGGGGGAGAAGTGTGGTGACTCCTTGTGTGCGGGGTGAGAAAGTGATGGTGACTCCATAGTGTCCGGGGGGATGGTGACTCCATAGTGTGCGGGGGGGGAGAAGTGATGGTGACTCCATAGTGTGTGGGGGGAGAAGTGATGGTGACTCCATAGTGTGCGGGGGGGAGAAGTGATGGTGACTCCATAGTGTGCGGGGGGAGAAGTGATGGTGACTCCATAGTGTGCGGGGTGAGAAGTGATGGTGACTCCATAGTGTGCGGGGGGAGAAGTGATGGTGACTCCATAGTGTGCGGGGGGAGAAGTGATGGTGACTCCATAGTGTGCGGGGGGTCGGGGGGGGGGAGGAGAAGTGTTGGTGACTCCATAGTGTGCGGGGTGGAGAAGTGATGGTGACTCCATAGTGTGCGGGGTGAGAAGTGATGGTGACTCCATAGTGTGCGGGGGGAGAAGTGATGGTGACTCCTAGTGTGTGGGGGGGAGGATGGAGAAAGATGGACGTGATGGTGACTCCATAGTGTTCGTGGGGGGAAGAAGAAGGAAGAGAGTGATTAGAGAATGGTGACTCCATAGTGTGTGGGGGAGAAGTGATGGTGATCTCCCATAGTGTGTGGGAGGGAGAAGTGACGGTGACTACATAGTGTGCTGGGGGAGGGGGGGGGGGGGGAGAATGATGGGTGACTCCATAGTGTGGGGGGGTTAGAAATTGTGATTGTGGACTCCATTGGGTGCGGGGGGGGGGAGAGAAGTGAATGGTGACTCCATAGTGTGCGGGCGGTGGGGAGAAGTGATGGTGACTCCTATAGTGTCGGGGGGATAGTTGACTCCCATAGTGTGACGGGGGGGGGAGAAGTGATGGTGAATCCCAAGTGTGTGGGGGGAGAATGTGGATGGTGACTCATAGTGTGGGGGGGGAGAAGAAGAGTAGAAAGAGAAGTGATGGTGACTCCATAGTGTGCGGGGGGGTGAGAAGTGATGGTGACTCCATAGTGTGTGGGGGGAGAAGTGATGGTGACTCCATACTGTGCGGGGTGAGAAGTGATGGTGACTCCATAGTGTGTGGGTGGAGTAGAGGAGAAGTGATGGTGACTCCATAGTGTGTGGGGGGAGAAGTGATGGTGACTCCATAGTGTGCGGGGGGAGAATTGATGGTGACTCCATACTGTGCGGGGGGAGAGAAGTGAGTGACTCCATAGTGTGCGGGGGGAGAAGTGATGGTGATCATAGTGTGCATGGGGGGTGAAAGTGTTGATGGTGACTCCATAGTGTGCGGGGGGAGAAGTGATGGTGACTCCATAGTGTGCGGGGGTGAGAAGTGATGGTGACTCCCTAGTGTGGGGGAGGAGACGTGATTGATGGTGGACTCCATAGTGTGCGGAGAGGAGAAGTGTTGGTGACTCCATAGTGTGCGGCGAGGAGAAGTTGATTGGGACTCATAGTGTGCGGGGGTGAGAACGATGGTGACTCCATAGTGTGCGGGGTGAGAAGTGATGGTGACTCCATAGTGTGCGGGGGGGAGAAGTGATGGTGACTCCATAGTGTGCGGGGGGCAGAAGCGATGGGGACTCCATAGTGTGCGGGGGGAGAAGTGATGGTGACTCCATAGTGTGCGGGGGGAGAAGTGATGGTGACTCCATAGTGTGCGGGGGAGAAGTGATGGTGACTCCATAGTGTGCGGGGGGAGAAGTGATGGTGACTCCATAGTGTGCGGGGGGAGAAGTGATGGTGACTCCATAGTGTGCGGGAGGAGAAGTGATGGTGACTCCATAGTGTGCGGGGGGGAGAAGTGATGGTGACTCCATAGTGTGCGGGGGGAGAAGTGATGGTGACTCCATAGTGTGTGGGTGGAGAAGTGATGGTGACTCCATAGTGTGCGGGGTGCGAAGTGATGGTGACTCCTTAGTGTGCGGGGGGGAGAAGTGATGGTGACTCAATAGTGTGCGGGTTGAGAGTGATGGTGACTCATAGTGTGCGGGGGGGGGAGGTGGGGGGAGAAAGTGATGGTGAACTCCATAGTGTGCGGGGTTGAGAAAGTGAATGGGGACGTCCATAGTGGCGGAGGTGGAGAAGTGATGGTGACTCCATAGTGTCCGGGGGGATGGTGACTCCATAGTGTGGGGGGGGAGAAGTGATGGTGACTCCATAGTGTGTGGGGGGAGAAGTGATGGTGACTCCATAGTGTGTGGGGGGAGAAGTGATGGTGACTCCATAGTGTGCGGGGGGAGAAGTGATGGTGACTCCATAGTGTGCGGGGTGAGAAGTGAGGGTGACTCCATAGTGTGTGACTCCATAGTGTGCGGGGGGAGAAGTGATGGTGACTCCATAGTGTATGGGGTCAGAAGTGATGGTGACTCCATAGTGTGCGGGAGGAGAGGCGATGGTGACTCCATAGTGTGCGGGGGGGTGTGGTGATAAGTGATGGTTGAACTCCATAGTGTGCGGGGGGATGGTGACTCCATTAGTTGTGCGGGGGGTGAAGTGATGGTGAACACCATAGTGTTCGGGGGAGAAGTGAAGGTTAACTCATTGTGTGCGGGGGGAGAAGTGATGGTGACTCCATAGTGTGCGGGGGGAGAAGTGATGGTGACTCCATAGTGTCCGGGGGGAGAAGTGATGGTGACTCCATAGTGTGCGGGGGAGAAGTGATGGTTGTCTCATTGTGTTGCGGGAGAGAAGTGATGGTGACTCCATAGTGGTGCGGGGGGGAAGAAGTTATGGTGACTCCTTAGTGTGAGGGGGGGGGGGGAGGAAAGTGCTGGTGACTCCATAGTGTGCGGGGGGGGAGAAGTAGTGATGGTGATGGACTCCATAGTGGGCGGGGGGGGGGGGGGGGGGGGAGGAGAAGCGATGGTGACTCCATAGTGTGCGGGGGGAGTAAGAATTGAGAAGTGATGGTGATCCTAAGTGTGGCGGAGGAGAAGGAGTGATGGTGACTCCATAGTAGTTGTGCGGGAGAGAGTGATGGTGAATCCATAGTTGTGCGGGGGTTGTGAGTAAGTGATGGTTGACTCCATAGTGTCCGGCGGGGATGGTGAATCATAGTGTGGGGGGGGAGAAGTGTGGTGACTCCCTAGTGTGCGGGGGGGGAGAGAAGTGATGGTGACTCCATATTGTTTTTTTGGGGGGGGGCGGGGGTGAGAAGTGATGGTGACTCCCATAGGTGGACGGGGGAGATAGGATGGTGATCCATTGTGTGGGGGGGAGGAGATGCGATGGTTGGATCCATATCTGTGCGGGGGGAGAAGTGATGGTGACTCCATAGTGTGCGGGGGGAGAAGCGATGGTGACTCCATAGTGTGCGGGGGGTTAGAAGCGATTGTGACTACATAGTGTGCGGGGGGGGGAGAAGTGATGGTGACTCCATAGTGTGCGGGGGGGGGGGGGGGGGAGAAGTGATGGTGACTCCATAGTGTGCGGGGGGGGGAGAAAGTGAGGGCGACTGTGACTCCAATAGTGGTGCGGGGGGAGGAGTGTTGGTGATCCATGTGTGTGCGGGAGGTGAAGTGATGGTTGACTCATAGTGTGCGGGTGGAGAAGTGATGGTGACTAAATACTGTGCGAGGGGGTAGAAGTGTATGGTGCTCCATAGTGTGCGGGGGGGAGAGAAGTGATGGTGACTCCATAGTGTGCGGGAGGAGAAGTGATGGTGACTCCATAGTGTGCGGGTGAGAAGTGATGGTGACTCCATAGTGTGCGGGAGGAGAAGTGATGGTGACTCCATAGTGTGCGGGGTGAGAAGTGATGGTGACTCCATAGTGTGCGGGGGGAGATAGTGAGGTGGACTCATGGTGTGGGGGTGAGAAGTGATTTGGGGTGACTCCCATAGTTGCCGGGGGGGATGGTTGACTCCATAGTATGGGGGGGGAGAATTGATGGTGAGACTCCATAGTGTGTGGGAGTGAGAGTGATGGTTGACTCACATATGTCCGGGGGGATGGTGACTCATTAGTATGCGGGTGGGGAGAAGTGATGGTGAATCCATAGTGTGCGGGGGTGAGAAGTGATGGTGACTCCATAGTGTGCGGGGGGAGAAGTGATGGTGACTCCATACTGTGCGGGGTGAGAAGTGATGGTGACTCCATACTGTGCGGGTGAGAAGTGATGGTGACTCCATAGTGTCCGGGGGGATGGTGACTCCATAGTGTCCGGGGGGATGGTGACTCCATAGTGTCCGGGGGGGCTGGTGACTCCATAGTATGCGGGGGGAGAAGTGATGGTGACTCCATAGTGTCCGAGGGGATGGTGACTCCATAGTGTGCGGGGGGGGAGAAGTGATGGAGACTCCAGAGAGTGTGGGAGGAGAAGTGATGGTTGGCGACTCATAGTGTGCGGGGGGGGGGGGGGGGAGGAAAGTGATGTGACTCCATAGTGGAGGGGGGGGAGAATTGATGGTGATCCATAGTGTCGCGGGGGGGATAAAGTGGGGGAGAAGGATGTGTGACTCCATAGTGTCCGGGGGGGATGGTTACTCCATAGTGTGCGGGGGGGGAAGAGAGAGGGAGAGAAGTGGATGGAGACTCCATAGTGTGTGAGGGGAAGGAGAAGTGATGGTGGCTCCATAGTGTGCGGGGGGAGGGGGGGGGGGGGAGGAAAAAAGTGATGGTGACCTCCATAGTGTGCGGGAGGAGAAGTGATGGTGACTCCATAGTGTGCGGGGGAGAAGTGATGGTGACTCCATAGTGTGCCGGGGAGAAGTGATGGATGACTCCATACTGTGCGGGAGGAGATGTGAAGTGCTGTGAACTCCATAGGGTCCGGGAGGAGAAGCAGATGGTGACTCACATAGTGTGCGGGATAGGAAAGAAGCGATGGAGACTCATAAGTGGTGCGGGAGGAGACTGCGAATGGTGATCCATAGTGTGCGGGAGGAGAAGTGATGGTGAACTCCATAAGTGTGGGGGGGGAGGGGGGGGGGGGGGGGTGAAGTGATGGTGACTCCATAGTGTGGGGGGGGAGACGTGATGGTGACTCCATAGTGTGCGGGGGTGAGAAGTGATGGTGACTCCATAGTGTGCGGGTTTAGAAGCGATGGTGGGCTCCATAGTTGCGGGGGGGGAGAAGTGATTGGTGACTCATAGTGTGGCGGGGCGAGGAGAAAGTGATGGTTGACTCCTAGTGTTCGGCGGGGGAAAAGTGACGGTGATTCCTAGTCGTGCGGGGGGAGATGTGATGGTGATCTCCATTGTGGGCCGGGGGGGAGAAGTGATGGTGACTCCATAGTGTGTGTGGGGGGGGGGGGGGGTGAAGTGTGGTGGACTCCATAGTGTGCGGGGGGAGAAGTGATGGTGACTCCATAGTGTGCGGGGGGGAGAAGTGATGTGACTCCATAGTGTGCGGGGGGAGAAGTGATGGTGACTCCATACTGTGCGGGGGGAGAAGTGACGGTGACTCCATAGTGTGCGGGGTGAGAAGTGATGGTGACTCCATGTGTGCGGGGGGTGTGAAGTGATGTTGACTCCATAGTGTGCGGGGGGAGAAGGAGAAGTGTGGTGAATCATAGTGTGCGGGGGGAGGAAGAATTGACGGTGACTCCTACGTGCGGGGGGAGAAGTGAGATGGTGACTCCTTAGTGTGGGGGGGGGGGGAGGAAGTGATGGTACTCCATAGTGTGCGGGGGGAAAGAAGTGATGGTGACTCCATAGGTGTGGCGGGGGGAGAATAGTGATGGTTGACTCCATAGTTGTGCGGGGGTGAGAGCAGTGTAGTGGAGGTGACACCATTGTGTGCGGCGGGCTGGTGAGAAGCGATGGTGATCATAGAGTGCGGGGGGGGGGAGGTGAAGTGTGGTGACTCCATAGTGTGCGGGGGGAGAAGTAATGGTGACTCCATAGTGTGCGGGGGTGAGAAGTGATGGTGACTCCAATAGTGGGGCGGGAGGAGAAGGATGAAGTGGATGGTGACTCCATAGTGTGATGTGTGTTGGGGGGGGGGGGGGGGAGGGGGGAGAATTAAGAAGCGATGGTGACTCCATAGTGTGCGGGGGGGGAAGTGATGGTGATACATAGTGCGGGGGGGGTGAAGTGATGGTGACTCCATAGTGTGTGTGTGGGGGGGGGGGGGGGGAAGAAAGTGGATGGTTGGATCCATAGTGTGCGGGGGTAAAAGTGATGGTGACTCCATAGTGTGCGGGTGAGAAGCGATGGTGACTCCATAGTGTGCGGGGGGGGGGGAGGAGAAGTGATGGTGACTCCATAGTGTGCGGGGGGAGAAGTAATGGTGACTCCATAGTGTGCGGGGGAGAAGTGATGGTGACTCCATAGTGTGCGGGGGGAGAAGTGATGGTGACTCCATAGTGTGCGGGGGGGGGGGGGGGGGGAGGAGAAGTGTTGGGGACTACATAGTGTGCGGGGGGAAAAAGAAGAAGTGATGGTGACTCTCATAGTTGTGCGGGGGGAGAAGTTAATGGTGACTCCATAGTGGGCGGGTGGTGGTGAGAATGATGGTGACTCATAGTGTGAGGGGGGGAGAGAAGTGATGGTGACTTCATAGTGTGCGGCGGGGGTGAGACGTGATGGTGACTCCATAAGTGGTGCGGGGGGGGGGGAGGGGGAGGAGGAAGTGATAGGTTGACTCCATAGTGTGCGGGGGGAGAAGTGATGGTGACTCCATAGTGTGCGGGGGTGAGAAGTGATGGTGACTCCATAGTGTGCGGGAGGAGAAGTGATGGTGACTCCATAGTGTGTGGGGGGGGGAGTGGTGGTGACTCCATACTGCGGATAGGACTACTGCCCCCATCGTCCCTTGCATAGGCCTCCATGGAACAATACTGGTGCTTGTCTCTCGCGGCTCGTTCCCAGGACACTTAAACCTGCAGCTTTTCTCTTTTTAATTAAGCGCCGTCTTCCTTCTCTAATTCCTTCCAATCTTCCCATTCAGCAGCCGAGGAATAAGAGGCCGTTGTTCTCCCTCAGGTACGAGCTGAAGAAAAGGCCGTTTCATGCTTCTTCTTACCTTGACCTGCTGACTGGTAACCTGAGCCGCGGCGCGCCACCTCCGCCGGACGCCCTGCGCCTCCGCGCTATCTGCTCCCATCTCTTTCACTTCTTAATTGCAGGAAGTTTTGTGAGGTCCATGTCCCATCTGCTGCCTCCAATAATGAATGGCCTCCACTCCTGTGCACTGTGACCGGCTGCTCAGACCCTGGAGGGGGAGACGAGAGACCGGACCGGGGATAGGGCGAGGGGCGCAGGCTGTAAGGTAAGGGAGAGAGAGACCGGACCGTGCCGGGGATAGGGCGAGGGGCGAGGGCTCTAAGGTAAGGGGGGACGAGAGAGACTGGACCGTCCCGGGGGATAGGGTGAGGGGCGCAGGCTGTGAGGTAAGGGGGCGAGAGACCGGACCGTGCCGGGGATAGGGCGAGGAGTAAGGGCTGTAAGGTAAGGGGGCGAGAGACCGGACCGTGCCGGGGATAGGGCGAGGGGAGCAGGCTGTAAGGTAAGGGGGGGGGGGACCGGACCGTGCCGGGGATAGGGCGAGGGGCGCAGGCTGTAAGGTAAGGGGGGCGAGAGACCGGGCCCGTGCGGGGATAGGGTGAGGGGCGCAGGCTGTGAGGTAAGGGGGCGAGAGACCGGACCGTGCCGGGGATAGGGGGGAGGGGGCAGGCTGTAAGGGTTTAAGGGGGGGGGGGGGGGAGGACCGGGACCCGTGCCGGGGATAGGGCGAGGGGCGCAGGCTGTAAGGTAAGGGGGCGAGAGACCGGACCGTGCCGGGGATAGGGCGAGGGGCGCAGGCTGTAAGGGGGCGAGAGACCGGACCGTGCCGGGGATTAGGGCGGAGGGAGCAGGCTGTAAGGTAAGGGGGCGAGAGACCGGACGTGCCGGGGATTAGGGCGAGGGGTGCAGGCTAAAGGTAAGGGGGCGGGGAGGACCGGACCGTGCTGGGGATAGGGCGAGGGGAGCAGGCTGTAAGGTAAGGGGGAGAGAGACCGGACCGTGCTGGGGATAGGGCGAGGGGAGCAGGCTGTAAGGTAAGGGGGCGAGAGACCGGCCCGTGCCGGGGATAGGGTGAGGGGCGCAGGCTGTAAGGTAAGGGGGAGAGAGACCGGACCGTGCCGGGGATAGGGCGAGGGGAGCAGGCTGTAAGGTAAGGGTGCGAGAGACCGGACCGTGCCGGGGATAGGGCGAGGGGCGCAGGCTGTAAGGTAAGGGGGGGGTGAGAGACCGGACCGTGCCGGGGATAGGGCGAGGGGTAAGGGCTGTAAGGTAAGGGCGAGAAAACTGGCCGTGCCGGGGTTAGGGTGCGGGGCGCCGGCTGTAAGGTAAGGGGGAGAGAGACCGGACCGTGCCGGGGATAGGGCGAGGGGTAAGGGCTGTAAGGTAAGGGGGCGAGAGACCAGACCGTGCCGGGGATAGGGTGAGGGGCGCAGGCTGTAAGGTAAGGGGGGGGGCGAGAGACCGGACCGTGCGGGGATTAGGGCAAAGGGGTAAGGGCTGTAAGGTAAGGGGGGGGGTGAGAGACTGGACCGTGCCAGGGATAGGGTGAGGGGCGCAGGCTCTAAGGTAAGGGGGGGGGGGGAGAGAGACCGGACCGTGCCGGGGATAGGGAGAGGGGCGCAGGCTGTAAGGTAAGGGGGCGAGAGACCGGACCGTGCTGGGGATAGGGCGAGGGGCGCAGGCTGTAATATAAGGGTGAGTGACAGGACCGTGCCGGGGATAGGGCGAGGGGAGCAGGCTGTAAGGTAAGGGGGCGAGAGACCGGACCGTGCCAGGGATAGGGCGAGGGGCGCAGGCTGTAAGGTAAGGGGGCGAGAGACCGGACCGTGCCGGGGATAGGGCGAGGGGCGCAGGCTGTAAGGTAAGGGGGCGAGAGACCGGACCGTGCCAGGGATAGGGCGAGGGGCGCAGGCTGTGAGGTAAGGGGGCGAGAGACCGGACCGTGCCGGGGATAGGGAGAGGGGCGCAGGCTGTAAGGTAAGGGAGAGAGACCGGACCGTGCCGGGGATAGGGCGAGGGGTAAGGGCTGTAAGGTAAGGGGGAGAGAGACCGGACCGTGCCGGGGATAGGGCGAGGGGCGCAGGCTGTAAGGTAAGGGGGCGAGAGACCAGACCGTGCAAGGGATAGGGCGAGGAGTAAGGGCTGCTGAGGGATCACAGAACTTAGGCCGGTGCCGCGGGTCCGATATAAACAGATTATTCCCAGCAGATGTCCCCAGGGGCCACGGCTAATGTTAGAGACGGTCTCCGTCTGTGGTTGGTTGTGAGCTCCTGGAATACTCTGTGCTGCTTTGGCTGACTACACCAGAATAGGAGGAGAGTGGCCGCCCCGATCTGAAACTAACCAGGATCAGCTCAGCGATCAATCAGCGGCCGCCGATGAGCTCCCCGGGCAGTAATGCAATTAGCAGGATACAGATTGTTCAGGCATCTGCTGCGGCTGCTGCCTTCTCATTGGGGGTGGGCGTCCGATGAGAGGCCGAGCTGGGAGCCATTCTCTGGGCTGTGGGGGCTGACAAATTAAGTTAGCAGACCGAAGATGTGGCGCAAACAGAACAATATGTGCGGAGGGCTCCCGGCAGCGGGTGGGGGAGCGGCGAGCTGAGCGACTTCCTGATCCCAGTGCGGCGGCGGCTGCATGTGGCGCTGTGCCCTGGGGGGGGGGTCAATATTCTCAACAGCCGCGGTGCAGCACGTCTGCCCGGTGCTGCATTTGTCCTGGTGGTGAAATGCTGTATGTTTGTACTTGTGGTGCATATCTTCCCTGCTAGTACGACACTGCTCGTCCACCCTGGTGCCGCGGCTCTGCTCGTCCGCCCTGGTGCTGCAGCTCTGCTCGTCCGCCCTGGTGCTGCGGCTCTGCTCGTCCACCCTGGTGCCGCGGCTCTGCTCGTCCGCCCTGGTGCCGCGGCTCTGCTCGTCCGCCCTGGTGCCGCGGCTCTGCTCGTCCGCCCTGGTGCTGCGGCTCTGCTCGTCCACCCTGGTGCCGCGGCTCTGCTCGTCCGCCCTGGTGCTGCGGCTCTGCTCGTCCTCCCTGGTGCCGCGGCTCTGCTCGTCCACCCTGGTGCTGCGGCTCTGCTCGTCCACCCTGGTGCCGCGGCTCTGCACCTCTTCCTTTGGACTGAGGCTCTGCTCGTCTGCCCTGGTGCTGCGGCTCTGCACCTCTTCCTTGGCGCTGCGGCTCTGCTCGTCCACCCTGATGCCGCGGCTCTGTTCGTCCTCCCTGGTGCCACGGCTCTGTTTGCCGCCCTGGTGCCTTGGCTCTGCTCGTCCGCCCTGGTGCCGTGGCTCTGCTCGTCCGCCCTGGTGCTACGGCTCTGCTCGTCCCCCCTGTTGCCGCGGCTCTGCACCTCTTCCTTGGCGCTGCGGCTCTGCTCGTCCACCCTGGTGCCGCGGCTCTCTGCCTCTTCCTTGGCGCTGCGTCTCTGCTCGTCCACCTGTGGCGGCTTGTCGTCCTGATGCTGCGCTCTGCTCGTCCACCTGGTGCCGCGGCTCTGCTCCTCGTCCTTGGCGCTGCGGCTCTGCTCGTCCACCCTGGTGCCGCGGCTCTGCACCTCTTCCTTGGCGCTGCGTCTCTGCTCGTCCACCCTGGTGCCGCGGCTCTGCTCGTCCACCCTTATGCTGCGGCTCTGCTCGCCACCTATGCTGCGGCTCTGCTCGTCCACCCTGATGCTGCGGCTCTGCTCGTCCACCCTGGTGCCGCGGCTCTGCTCGTCCACCCTGGTGCCGCGGCTCTGCTCGTCCACCCTGGTGCCGCGGCTCTGCTCGTCCGCCCTGGTGCCGCGGCTCTGCTCGTCCACCCTGTTGCGCGGTCCTGCTCGTCCACCCTGGCCGCGGCTCTGCTCGTCCACCCTGGTGCCGCAGCTCTGCTCGTCCACCCTGGTGCCGCGGCTCTGCTCGTCCACCCTGAGGCTGCGGCTCTGCTCGTCCACCCTGGTGCCGCGGCTCTGCACCTCTTCCATGACGCTGCGGCTCTGCTAGTCCACCCTGGTGCCGCGGCTCTGCTCGTTCCACCCTGTGCCGCGGCTCTGCTCGTCACCCTGGTGCCGCGGCTCTGCTCGTCCACCCTGGTGCCGCGGCTCCTGCTCGTCCACCCTGGTGCCGCGGCTCTGCTGTACCACCCTGGTGCCGCGGCTCTGCTCGTCCCCCTGGTGCCGCGGCTGTTGCTCGTCCACCCTGATGCCGCGGCTCTGCTGTCCACCCTGGTGCCGCGTCTCTGCACCTCTTCCTTGACGCTGCGGCTCTGCTCGTCCACCCTGATGCCGCGGCTCTGCTCGTCCCCCTGTGCCGCGGCTCTGCACCTCTTCCATGACGCTGCGGCTCTGCTCGTCCACCCTGATGCTGCGGCTCTCCTCGTCCACCCTGGTGCCACAGCTCTGCACCTCGTCCTTGGATCTTCGGCTCTGATATTACACCCTTTTGCTTCGGCTCTGCTCGTCCTCCCTGGTGCCGCGGCTCTGTTCGTCCACCCTGGTGCCCCGGCTCTGCTCGTCCACCCTGGTGCCGCGGCTCTGCACCTCTTCCTTGACGCTGCGGCTCTGCTCGTCCACCCTGATGCTGCGGCTCTGCTCGTCCACCCTGGTGCTGCGGCTCTGCTCGTCCACCCTGTTGCCGCGGCTCTGCTCGTCCACCCTGGTGCCGCGGCTCTGCTCGTCCACCCTGATGCCGCGGCTCTGCTCGTCCACCCTGATGCCGCGGCTCTGCTCGTCCACCCTGATGCTGCGGCTCTGCTCTCTGCTCGTCCACCCTGGGGCCGCGGCTCTGCTCGTCCACCCTGGTGACGCGGCTCTGCTCGTCCACCCTGATGCCGCGGCTTGCTCGTCCATCCTGGTGCGCGGCTCTGCTCGACCACCCTGCGGCGGCGGCTCTGCTCGTCCACCCTGATGCCGCGGCTCTGCTCGTCCACCCTGGTGCCGCGGCTCTGCTCGTCCACCCTGGTGCCGCAGCTCTGCACCTCGTCCATGGAGCTGCGGCTCTGCTCGTCCACCCTGATGCTGCGGCTCTGCTAGTCCACCCTGATGCTGCGGCTCTGCTCGTCCACCCTGGTGCCGCGGCTCTGGACGTCCAACCTGGTGCCGCGGCGCTGATCGTCCACCCGAGTTCCGCGGCACTGCTCGTCCACCCTGGTATCGCGGCTCTGCTCGTCCACCCTGATGCCGCGGCTCTGCTCGTCCACCCTGGTGCCGCGGCTCTGCTCGTCCGCCCTGGTGCCGCGGCTCTGTACGTCCGTCCCTTTGCTGATGCCCAGTGCCGCTGTCCATTGCTCGGTGCAGACGGATTTGTAGATTAGGAGCCGCTGCGTTTGTTTTCCGGCTCTGAATATCTTTGTATCTCTTGAACCTGAACCAGTTTTCTGCCAATCAGACCCTTTTTCCTTCACAGCAGAGGCCGCGGCTGAGGGCGGGGTCGCTCATTGCCCCCCATCTCGCTGCAGCGGCCGCGGCTCAGGCGTCCCGGGAGCCGCTCCGAAATCATTGGAATAATCCGGGAGGGCAGCGGCTCCCACCACCTCCTGCTCTCCCCCTATACATTGTTTGGAGCGCGACCAAATGGCTTGTTTCAAGAATTATTCCAAAAACATATTGGAATCCGTTCCGTCTGTGAGGGGGGTTAACGGGACTGCGCTGCTGGGGGCGAGGCTTCAGCTGCTGTTTATGGATCTGATGCAGCTATATCAGAATATGAAGTGCATCTCCCCAACCTGATACTGTACAGCCAGCGAGTAATAGAGCGTAATATATCCTCTTCTGTAGCGTCTGATAATCCAGCAGTGCAGTGTGTGTGATGAGCTGCCCTCCTGGGGGTCTCCTCTGCTCGGGATATCCTCTTCTATAGGCGTCTGATAATCCAGCAGTGCAGTGTGTGTGATGAGCTGCCCTCCTGGGGGTCTCCTCTGCTCGGGATATCCTCTTCTATAGGCGTCTGATAATCCAGCAGTGCAGTGTGTGATGAGCTGCCCTCCTGGGGTTCTCCTCTGCTCGGATATCCCTCTTCGATAGGTGTCTGATACATCCAGCAGTGCAGTGTGTGATGAGCGCCTCCCTAGGGGTTACTCTGCTAGGGTATCCTTCTTTATAGGTGGTCGGATAATCCAGCTGTGCTGTGTTTGTGATGAGCTGCCCTCTGGGGGAGGGGTGGGTCTGCGCTGCCGCGGGATATCCATCTTCTGTAGCATTCTGATATCCTGCAGTGCAGTGTGTGCTGTGAGCTGGCCCTCCTGGGGGTCTCCTCCTGCTCGGGATTTCCTCTTGATTAGGTGTTGTTTATCAAGCAGTGCAGTGTGTGTGATGAGCTGCCTCGGGGGGTCTCCTCTGCTCGGGATATCTTCTTCTATAGGTGTCTGATAATCCAGCAGTGCAGTGTGTGTGATGAGCTGCCCTCCTGGGGGTCTCCTCTGCTCGGGATATCCTCTTCTATGGCGTCTGATAATGCCGCAGTGCAGTGTGTGTGATGAGCTGCCCTCCTGGGGGGGTCTACTCTGCTCGGGATATCCTCTTCTATAGGCGTCTGATAATCCAGCAGTGCAGTGTGTGATGAGCTGCCCTCCTGGGCGGGTTTCCACTTGCTCGGGATATCCTCTTCTATAGAGTGTCTGATAGACCAGCTGTTGCGGTGACTGTGATGTGACTGCCTCCTGGGGGGTATCCTTGCTCGGGATATACCTCGTCTATTGGCATCTGATAATCCAGCAGTGCAGTGTGTGTGGATTGTGGCTGCCCTCCTGGGGGGTCTCCTTCATGCTTGGATATCCTCTTCTTTAGGCATCTGATTAATCCGCATGCAGTTTGTGATGAGCTGGCCCTCCTGGGGGTCTCTATGCTCGGGATATCCTCTTCTATAGGCGTCTGATAATCCAGCAGTGCAGTGTGTGATGAGCTGCCCTCCTGGGGGTCTCCTCTGCTCGGGATATCCTCTTCTATAGGCGTCTGATAATCCAGCAGTGCAGTGTGTGTGATGAGCTGCCCTCCTGGGGGTCTCCTCTGCTCGGGTTATCTCTTCTGTAGGCGTGTTATGATAATCCAACAGTGAAGTGTGTGATGAGGCTGCCCTCCTCAGGGGTCTCCTTGCTCGGGATATCCTCTTCTATTGGCGTCTGATAATCCAGCAGGTGCGGTGTGTGTGATGAGCTGCACCTCCTAGGGGTTCCTTGCTCGGGATATCCTCTTTATAGGTGTCTGTAATCAGAAGTGCAGTGAAGTCTGTGATGAGCTGCCCTCCTGGGGGTTCTCTGCTCGGATATCCTCTTCTGTAAGCATTGATATCCAGCCAGTGGCAGTGTGTGTTGATGAGCTGGCCCTCTCTGGGGGGTCTCCTCTGCTCGGGATATCCTCTTCTATAGGAGTCTGATAATCCAGCAGTCAGTGTGTGTGATGAGGCCCTCCTGGGGGGTCTCCACTGCTGGATTATCCTCTTCTATAGGCTGGTTCTGAAGTCCAGCAGTTGCAAGTGTGTGATGAGCTTGCCCTCTGGGGGGGTCTCCTCTACTCGGGGATATCCTCTTCTATAGGTGTCTGATTTTAATCCAGCAGTGCAGAGTGTGTGTGATGAGCTGCCCTCCTCGGGGGGTTCCTCTGCTCGGATTTCTTTTATTAGGTGTATGATAATCCAGCGAGTGCAGTGTGTGATGAGACTGCACTCCTGGGGGGTTCTCTATGCTCGGATATCCTCTTCTATGGAGTTCTATATGCCAGCAGTGCAGTGTTCTGTGATGAGCGCCCTCCTGGGGGGGGTCTCCTCTGCTCGGGATATCCTACTGCTATTAGTGCGTTGATTAAATCCAGCGTGCAGTGTGTGTAATGTAGCTGCCCTCCTGGGGGTCTCTTGCTTGGATATCCTACCTTAGTTAGGTGTCTGATAATCCAGCAGTTGCAGTGGTGGTGTGATGAGCTGCCCTCCTGGGGGGTCTCCTCTGCTCGGGATATCCTCTTCTGTAGCTTCTGATAATCCAGCAGTGCAGTGTGTGTGATGAGCTGCCCTCCTGGGGGTCACCGCTGCTCGGGCTATCCTCTTCTATAGGTGTCTGATAATCCAGCAGTGCAGTGTGTGTGATGAGCTGCACTCCTGGGGGTCTCCTCTCTCGGGATATCCTCTTCTGTAGGTGTCTGATAATCCAGCAGTACAGTGTGTGATGAGCTGCCCTCCTGGGGGGTCTCCTCTGCTCGGGATATCCTCTTCTATGGCGTCTGATAATCCAGCAGTGCAGTGTGTGTGATGAGCTGCCCTCCTGGGGGGTCTCCTCTGCTCGGGATATCCTCTTCTATAGGCGTCTGATAATCCAGCAGTGCAGTGTGTGTGATGTGCTGCCCTCCTGGGGGTCTCCTCTGCTCCGGGATATCTATTCTATATGGCGTCTGATATCCAGCCAGTGCAGTGTGTGTGATGAGCTGCCCTCCCCCTTTTGGGGGTCTCCTCTGCTCGGGATATCTTCTTCTATAGGAGGTCTGATTAATCCAGCAGTGCAGTGTTGTGTGATGGCTGCCTCCTGGGGGGTCTCCTCCTTGCTCGGGATATCCTCTGCTATAGGCGTCTGATAATCCAGCAGTGCAGTGTGTGTGTTATGAGCTGCCCTCCTGGGGGTCTCCTCTGCTCGGGATATCCTCTTCTGTAGGTGTCTGATAATCCAGCAGTGCAGTGTGTGTGAGGAGCTGCCCTCCTGGGGGTCTCCTCTGCTCGGGATATCCTCTTCTACAGGCGTCTGATAATCCAGCAGTACAGTGTGTGATGAGCTGCCCTCCTGGGGGGTCTCCTCTGCTCGGGATATCCTCTTCGATGGCCGTCTGATAATCCAGCAGTGCAGTGTGTGATGAGCTGCCCTCCTGGGGGTCTCCTCTGCTCGGGATATCCTCTTCTATGGTCATCTGATAATCCAGCAGTGCAGTGTGTGTGATGAGCTGCCCTCCTGGGGGTCTCACTCTGCCGGGAGTTCCGCTTCTATAGGCGTCGGATAATCCAGCGAGTGCAGTGATGTGTGATGAGCTGCCCTCCTGGGGGTCATCTCTGCTCGGGATATTCCTCTTCTATGAGGAGTGATGATAATCCAGCACGTGCTGTGTGTGTGATGAGCTGACTCCTGGGGTCTGCTCCTGCTCGGGGTTACCTCTTCTATAGGCGTCTGATAATACAGCAGTGCAGTGTGTGTGATAAGCTGCTCTGGGGGTCTCTCTGCTTGGGTATCTCTTCTGTAGGCAGTTTCTGATAATACAGCAGTGCAGTGTGTGTGTTTGAAGCTGCCCTCATGGGGGTCTCCTCTGATGGGATTTTCCTCTTCTATAGGCGTCTGATAATCCAGCAGTGCAGTGTGTGTGATGAGCTGCCCTCCTGGGGGTCTGCTCTGCTCGGGATATCCTCTTCTATAGGCGTCTGATAATCCAGCAGTGCAGTGTGTGTGATGAGCTGCCCTCCTGGGGGGGGTCTCCTCTGCTCGGGATATCCTCTTCTGTAGGTGTTGATAATCCAGCAGTGCAGACTGGGGTGTGTGTGGGATGAGCTGCCCTCCTGGGGTCTATTGCTGGGATATCCTCTTCTACAGGCGTCTGATAATCCAGCAGTGCAGTGTGTGTGATGAGCTGCCCTCCTGGGGGGTCTCCTCTGCTCGGGATATCCTCTTCTATAGGTGTCTGATAATCCAGCAGTGCAGTGTGTGATAAGCTGCCCTCCTGGGGGTCTCCTCTGCTCGGGATATCCTCTTCGATGGCCGTCTGATAATCCAGCAGTGCAGTGTGGGTGATGAGCTGCCCTCCTGGGGGTCTCCTCTGCTCGGGATATCCTCTTCGATGGCCGTCTGATAATCCAGCAGTGCCTGTGTGGGTGATTAGCTGAAATCCTGGGGGTCCCTCGCTCGGGATATCCTCTTCTATAGGCGTCTGATAATCCAGCAGTGCAGTGTGTGATGAGCTGCCTCCTGGGGGGTCTCCTCTACTCGGGATATCCTCTTCTTTTAGGTTGTCTGATCATCAGCAGTGCTAGTGTGAGTGATGAGCTGCCCTCCTGGGGGGTCTCCTGATGATCGGGTTATCCTCTTCTATAGGCGTCTGATAATCCAGCAGTGCTGTGTGTGTGATGTGTGCCCTTGGGGGTTCATACTCTGTCGGGGATACCTCTTCTGTGGTGTTCTGATAATCCAGCAGTGCAGTGGGTGTGAGGAGCTGCCCTCCTGGGGGTCTCCTCTGCTCGGGATATCCTCTTCTCAGGCGTGTCTGATAATCAGCAGTTACAGTTGTGTGATGAGCTGCCCTCCTGGGGGGTCTCCTCTGCTCGGGATATCCTCTTCGATGGTCATCTGATAATCCAGCAGTGCAGTGTGTGTGATGAGCTGCCCTCCTGGGGGTCTCCTCTGCTCGGGATATCCTCTTCTATAGGCGTCTGATAATCCAGACAGTGCAGGTGTGTGTGAGCTGCCCTCCTGGGGGTCTCCTCTTCTAGGGAATATCCTCTTCTATAGGAGTCTGATAATCCAGCAGTGCAGTGTGTGTGATGAGCTGCCCTCCTGGGGGTCTGCTCTGCTCGGGATATCCTCTTCTATAGGCGTCTGATAATCCAGCAGTGCAGTGTGTGTGATGAGCTGCCCTGCTGGGGGTCTCCTCTGCTCAGGATATCCTCTTCTGTAGCGTCTGATAATCCAGCAGTACAGTGTGTGTGAGGAGCTTTCCTCCTGGGGGTCTCCTCTGCTCGGGATATCCTCTTCTATAGGCAGTCTGATAATCAGCAGTGCAGTGTGTGTGATAGAGCTGCCCTCCTGGGGGTCTCCTTGCTCGGATAGGATATCCCTCTTCTGTAGGGTCTGTTAATCCAGCGTTGCAGTTGTTGTGTGATGAGCTGCCCTCCTGGGGGTCTGCTCTGCTCGGGATATCCTCTTCTATAGGCGTCTGATAATCCAGCAGTGCAGTGTGTGTGATGAGCTGCCCTCCTGGGGGTCTGGCTATGTCGGGGATATCCTTCTCTAAGGCGTTCTGATAATCCAGCAGTGCAGTTTTGTGTGTGATGAGCTGCCCTCTGCGGGGGGGTTCTACTCTGCTCGGGATATCCTTCTTCTATAGGAGTTGATTTTTTGTTAATCCAGCAGTGCAGTGGTGTGTGATGAGATGCCCTCCTGGGGGGTTCCTGCTGCTCGGGACATCCTATTCTTCAGGCCGTCTGATAATCAGCAGTTGCGTGTGTGTGATGAGCTGCCCTCCTGGGGGGTCTCCTCTGCTCGGGATATCCTCTTCTATTGGCGTCTGATAATCCAGCAGTGCAGTGTGTGATGAGCTGCCCTCCTGGGGGTCTCTGTCTGCTCGGGGATATCCTATTCGATGGCCGTTGTTTAATCCCAGCAGTGCTGTGGTGGGTGATTAGCTGCCCTCCTGGGGGTCTCCTATGCTAGGATTTCCTTCTTCTATGGCGTCTGGTTAATCACAGCAGGGCAGTGTGTGATGAGATGCCCTCCTGGGGGGTCTCATCTGCTGGTATATCCTCTTCTATAGGTGTCTGATCATCCAGCAGTGCAGTGTGTGTGATGAGCTGCCCTCCTGGGGGTCTCCTCTGCTCGGGATATCCTCTTCTACAGGCGTCTGAAAATCCAGCAGTGCAGTGTGTGATGAGCTGGGGCCCTTTCCTGGGGGTCTTCCTCCCTGCTCGGGATATCCTCTTCTATTGCGGTCTGATAATCCAGCAGTGCAGTGTGGGTGATTAGCTGCCCTCCTGGGGGGTCTCCTCTGCTCGGGATATCCTCTTCTATAGGCGTCTGATAATCCAGCAGTGCAGTGTGTGTGTTGAGCTGCCCTCCTGGGGGGGTCTCCTCTGCTCGGGATATCCTCTTCTATAGGCGTCTGATAATCCAGCAGTACAGTGTGTGAGGAGCTGCCCTCCTGGGGGTCTCCTCTGCTCGGGATATCCTCTTCTGTAGGTGTCTGATAATACCAGCCAGAGTGCAAGTGTGATGAGATGCCCTCTGGGGGGGTCTCCTTGCGCGGGGATAATCCTCTTCTATAGGCGTCTGATAATCCAGCAGTGCAGTGTGTGTGATGAGCTGCCCTCCTGGGGGTCTCCTCTGCTTGCGATTTCCTCTTCTATAGGGCGTTCTGATTAATCCAGCAGTGCAGTGTGTTTGATGAGCTGCCCTCCTAGGGGGTCTCCTCTGCTCGGGATATCCTCTTCTATAGGTAGTTGATAATCCAGCGGTACAGGTGTGGTGTAGCTGCCCTCCTGGGGGGTCTCCCTCTGCTCGGGTATCCTCTGCTTTAGGTTGCTGTTAATCCAGAGTGCAGCTGTGCGTGTGTTTGTGATGAGCTGCCCTCCTGGGGGTCCTCCTCTGCTCGGATATCCTGCGGATATTGGCGTCTGATAATCCAGCAGTGCAGTGGGTGTGATGAGCTGCCCTCCTGGGGGGTCTCCTCTTCTCGGGATATCCTCTTCCATAGGTGTCTGAAATCCAGCAGTGCAGTGTGTGATGAGCTGCCCTCCTGGGGGGTCTCCTCTTCTCGGGATATCCTCTTCTATAGGTGTCTGATAATCCAGCAGTACAGTGTGTGTGATGAGCTGCCCTCCTGGGGGTCTCCTCTGCTCGGGATATCCTCTTCTGTAGGAGTCTGATAATCCAGAAGTGAAGAGTGTGATGAGCTGCCCTCCTGGGGGTCTCCTCTGCTCGGGATATCCTCTTCTGTTGCGTGCTGATCATCCAGCTGTGCAGAGTGTGATGAGCTGCCCTCCTGGGGGTCTCTCTGCGCTAGGGATATCCTAATTCTATGGCGTCTGATAATCCCGCAGTGCCGTGTCTGTGATGAGCTGCCCTCCTGGGGGGTCTCCTCTGCTCGGGATTTCCTCTTCTGTAGTGTCTGATAATCCAGCAGTGCAGTGTGTGAGGAGCTGCCCCCTGGGGGGTCTCCTCTGCTCGGGATATCCTCTTCTATAGTGTTGATAATCCAGCAGTGCCAGTGTGTGTGATGAGCTGCCCTCCTGGGGTTCTCTTGCTTCGGGATATCCTCTTCTACTAGGTTTCTGATAATCCATAGTGCAGTGTGTTTTGTGATGAGCTGCCCTCCTGGGGGTCTCCTCTGCTCGGGATATCCTCATCTATGGCGTCTGATAATCCAGCAGTGCAGTATCTGTGATGAGCTGCCCTCCTGGGGGGGACTCCGCTGCGCGGGATATCCAATACTATAGGCGTCTGATAATACAGCAGTGCAGTGTGAGTGATGACCAGCCCTCCTGGGGGGTCTCCTCTGCTCGGGATATCCTCTTCTTTAGGGCGTCTGATAATGCAGCAGTGCAGTGTGTGATGAGCTGCCCTCCTGGGGGTCTCCTCTACTCGGGATATCCCTCGTCATATGGCGTCTGATTATCCAGCAGTGCTGTGTGTGTTTTTAGCGCCTCTCTTGGGGGTCTCCTCTTCTCGGGATATCCTCTTCGATAGGCGTCTGATAATCCAGCAGTGCAGTGTGTGATGAGCTGCCCTCCTGGGGGTCTCTCCTCTGCTTGGGTTATCTCTTCAATAGGCGTTTGATAATCCAGCAGTGCCGGTGTTCTGTGATGAGCTGCCCTCTGGGGGTCTATCTGCTCGGGATATACTCTCTCTGTTGCGTCTGATATCCAGCAGGTGCAGTGTGTGAGGAGCTGCCTCTGAGGGGTCTACTCTGCTTCGGGTAATCTCTTCTATTAAGCGTTTAATAATACAGCAGTGCAGTGTGTGATGAGGCTGCCCTCCTGAGGGGGTTCCTTGCTCGGGATATCTCTTCTATGGCGTCTCTGATAATCCTGCAGTGCAGTGTCTGTGTGTTGAGCTGCCCTCTGGGGGTCTCCTCTTGCTCGGATATCTCTGCCTTATAGGAGTTGATAATCCAGCAGTGCAGTGGGCTGTGTATGGAGCTACCCTCCGGAGGGGTCTCCTCTGCTCGGGTATCCTCTTCTATAGGTGTTGATAATCCAGCAGTGCGAGTGTGGACTGTGATGTGATGCCCCTCTGGGGGTCTCTCTGCGCGGGATATCCTCTTCTTTAGCGTCTTCTGATAATCCAGCAGTGCAGTGTGTGTCGATGAGCTGCCTCCTGGGGGTCCCTCTGCTCGGGATATCCTCTTTCTGTAGGCGTCTGATTATCCAGATGGCAGTGTTGTGATGAGCTGCCCTCCTGGGGTCTCCTCCTGCTCGGGATATCCTCATTCTATAGGCGTCTGATAATAAGCAGTGACAGTGTGTGTGATGAGCTGCCTCCTGGGGGTCTCTTGCTCGGGATATCTCTTCTATAGGTGTCTGATAATCAGCAGTGCAGTGGTGTGTGAGCATGCCTCCTGGGGGGTCTCCCACTGCTCGGTGATATCCTCTTCTATAGGCGTTCTGATAATCCAGCTGTGCAGTGCTGATGAAGCAGCCTCCTGGGGGTTTCTCTGTCGGGATATCCTCTTCTGTAGGAGTTTTGTAATACCAGCTGTGCAGTGTGGATGAGCTGCCATCCTTGGGGGTTCCTCTGCTCGGGATATCCTCTTCGATAGGGTGCTGGATAATCCAGCAGTGCAGTGTGTGATGAGTGCCCTCATGGGGGGTATCCTCTACTCGGGATATCTATTCTATAGGCGTTGATATTCAAGCAGTACGGTGTGTGTGATGAGCTGCCCTCCTGGGGGTCTCCTCTGCTCAGGATATCTCTTCTTTAGGTGTGCTGTAATCAGCAGTTCAGTGTGTGTGGGAGCTGCCCTGCTGGGGTGTCTCCTCTGTCAGGATATCGCTCTTCTGTTAGAGTCTGATAAATCCAGCAGTGCAGTGTGTGATGAGCTGCCCTCCTGGGGGTCTCCTCTGCTCGGGATATCCTCTTCTATAGGTGTCTGATAATCCAGCAGTGCAGTGTTTGATGAGCTGCCCTCTGGGGGTCTCCTCTGCTCGGGATATCCTCTTCCTGTAGGGTCTGATAATATGAGTGCGAGTGTGTGATGGAGCTGACCTTCTGGGGGTCTCCTCTGCTCGGGATATCCTCTTCTATAGCGTCTGATAATCCAGCAGTGCAGTGTGTGATGAGCTGCCCTCCTGGGGGTCTCCTCTGCTCGGGATTATCCCTCTTGATGGCAGTCTGATAATCCAGCAGTGCAGTGTGTGTGATGAGCTGCCCTCCTGGGGGTCTCCTCTGCTCGGGATATCCTCTTCTATAGGTGTCTGATAATCCAGCAGTGCAGTGTGTGTGATGAGCTGCCCTCCTGGGGGGTCTCCTCTGCTCGGGATATCCTCTTCTATAGGCATCTGATAATCCAGCAGTGCAGTGTGTGATGAGCTGCCCTCCTGGGGGTCACCTCTGCTCGGGAATAATCCTATTTATAGGCGTTCTGATAATCCAGCAGTGCGGTTGTCTGTGATGAGCTGCCCTCCTGGGGGGTCTGCCTTCTGCTCGGATATCCTCTTCGGTGAGTCTGAGCTGATAATCCAGCAGTGCAGTGTGTGATGAGCTGCCCTCCTGGGGGGTCTCCTCTGCTCGGGATATCCTCTTCTATAGGCGTCTGATAATCCAGCAGTACGGTGTGTGTGATGAGCTGCCCTCCTAGGGGGTCTCCTCTGCTCGGGATATCCTCTTCTGTTGGCTGGTCTCTGATTATCCAGCAGTGCAGTGGGTGTTGGTGATAGCTGCCCCTGGGGGTCTCCTCTGCTCGGGTTATCCTCTTCTGTAGCGTCTGATCATCCAGCAGTGCAGAGTGTGATGAGCTGCCCTCCTGGGGGTCTCCTCTGCTAGGGATATCCTCTTCTATGGCGTCTGATAATCCAGCAGTGCGGTGTCTGTGATGAGCTGCCCTCCTGGGGGGTCTCCTCTGCTCGGGATATCCTCTTCTGTAGCGTCTGATAATCCAGCAGTGCAGTGTGTGATGAGCTGCCCTCCTGGGGGTCTCCTCTGCTAGGGATATCCTCTTCTATAGGTGTCTGATAATCCAGCAGTGCAGTGTGTGTGATGAGCTGCCCTCCTGGGGTTCTCCTCTGCTCGGGATATCCTCTTCTATAGGTTTCTGATAATCCAACAATGCAGTGTGTGTGTTGAGCTGCCCTCCTGGGGGTCTCCTCTGCTCGGGATATCCTCATCTATGGCGTCTGATAATCCAGCAGTGCAGTATCTGTGATGAGCTGCCCTCCTGGGGGGGTCTCCTCTGCTCGGGATATCCTCTTCTATAGGGAGGTCTGATAATCCAGCAGTGCAGTGTGTGTGATGAGCTGCCCTCCTGGGGGGTCTCCTCTGCTCGGAAATCCTGCCGTCTATAGGGTTGATTGATAATGCGAAGTGCAGTGTTGTGATGAGCTGCCATCCTGGGGTATCCTCTACTCGGGATATCCCTTTTATAGGTGTCTGATATCAGGCAGTGAAGTGTGTGTGTGAGCTGCCATCATGGAGGGGTCTCCTCTGCTAGGGTTATCCTCTTTATAGGTTGTCTGATAATACAGCAGTGCAGTGGGTGATGAGCTGCCCTCTGGGGGTTTCATCTGCCTTGGGATATCCTCTTCTATAGGCGTCTGATAATCCAGCAGTGCGGTGTCTGTGATGAGCTGCCCTCCTGGGGGGTCTCCTCTGCTCGGGATATCCTCTTCTGTAGCGTCTGATATTCTGATCTGTTAATACAAGCAGTTCCTGTGTGTTGAGCTGCCCTCCTGGGGGTCTCCTCTGCTCGGGATATCCTCTTCTATAAGCGTTAATAATCCGAGCAGTGCTGTGTGGGTGGCTTTGCCCTCCTGAGGGGTCTCTCTGCTCGGGATATCCTTTCTATGGGTCTTGATATTCAGCAGTGCAGTGTCGTGTGATGTGCTGACCTCTGGGGGTATCCTCTGCTCCGGTTAACCTCTGCTTTAGCGTATGATAATCCAGCAGTGCAGTGTGTGATGAGCTACCTCCGGGTAGGGTCTCTTGCTGGGTATCCTCTTCTATAGGTGTTGATAATCCAGCAGTGCCGGTGACTGTGTGTGCTGCCCTCCTGGGGGGGTCTCCTGATGCTGGGATTTCCTCTTCTTTAGCGTCTGATAATCCAGCAGTGCAGTGTGTGTGATGAGCTGCACTCCTGGGGGTCTCCTCTGCTCGGGATATCCTCTTCTGTAGGCGTCTGATAATCCAGCAGTGCGGTGTGTGTGATGAGCTGCCCTCCTGGGGGTCTCCTCTGCTCGGGATATCCTCTTCTGTAGCGTCTGATTAATCCATAGCAGTGCAGTGTCTGTTGTGTGAGAGCTGCCCTCCTGGGGGTCTCTCTGCTCGGGGTTATCCTCTTTCTATAGGTGTCTGATAATCCAGCCCAGTGCTGCTGTGTGTGATGAGCTGCCCTCCTGGGGGGTCTCCTCTGCTCGGGATATCCTCTTCTATAGGCGTCTGATAATCCAGCAGTGCAGTGTTTGATGAGCTGCCCTCCTGGGGGTCTCCTCTGCTCGGGATATCCTCTTCTGTAGGGGGCGTCTGATAATCCAGCAGTGCTGTGTGTGATGAGTGCCCTTCTGGGGGTCTCTTGCTCGGGAGGATTCCTCTTCTATTGGGCGTTGATAATCCAGCAGTGCAGGTGTGATGAAGCTGCCTCCTGGGGGGTCTCCTCTACGCGGATATCCTCTTCTATAGGCGTCGATAATCCAGCAGTTCGGTGTGTGTGATGAGCTGCCACCTGGGGGGTTCCTCTGCTCAGGATATCTCTTTATAGGTGTTGATAATCCAGCAGATGCAGTTGTGTGTGATGAGCTGCCCTGCTGGGGGTCTCCTCTGCTCAGGATATCCTCTTCTGTTGCGTCTGATAATCCAGCAGTGCAGTGTGTGATGAGCTGCCCTCCTGGGGGGTCTCCTCTGCTCGGGATATCCTCTTCTGTAGGTGTCTGATAATCCAGCAGTGCAGTGTGTGTGATGAGCTGCCCTCCTGGGGGTCTCCTCTGCTCGGGATATCATCTTCGATGGCCGTCTGATAATACAGAAGTGCAGTGTGTGTGATGAGCTGCCCTCCTGGGGGGTCTCCTCTATCTCGGGATTTCGCTCTTCTATAGGCAGGTCTGATACATCCAGCTGTGCTGTATCTGTGAGGAGCTGCCCTCCTGGGGGTCTCCTCTGCTCGGGATATCCTCTTCTGTAGGCGTCTGATAATCCAGCAGTGCAGTGTGTGTGATGAGCTGCCCTCCTGGGGTTCTCCTCTGCTCGGGATATCCTCTTCTATAGGTGTCTGATAATCCAGCAGTGCAGTGTGTGTGATGAGCTGCCCTCCTGGGGGGTCTCCTCTGCTCGGGATATCCTCTTCTATAGGCATCTGATATCCAGCAGTGCTGGTGTCTGTGATGAGCTGCCCTCCTGGGGGTCTCCTCTGCTTGGGATATCCTCTTCTATAGGCGTCTGATAATCCAGCAGTGCAGTGTGTGATGAGCTGCCCTCCTGGGGGTCTCCTCTGCTTGGGATATCCTCTTCTATAGGCGTCTGATAATCCAGCAGTACAGTGTGTGATGAGCTGCCCTCCTGGGGGGTTCTCCTGCTCGGATTATCCTCTTCTATAGGGTGTCTGATAATCCAGCAGAGCAGTGTTGTGCGTGTGTGTGTTGTGGCTGCACTCCTGGGGTCTCCTCTGCTCGGATATCCTCTTCTATAGGTATCTGATATTCCAGCAGTTGAGTGCTGGTGTGTGAGGAGCTTGCCTCCTGGGGGGTCCTCCTTACTCGGATATCTCTTCTATAGGCGTCTGATATCCAGAGTGCAGTGTAGTGATGGCTGCCTCCTGGGAGTCTCCTCTGCTTGGGATATCTCTTTAAGGCGTCTTCTGATTAATCCAGCAGTTCTGTGTTGAGAGCTGCCCTCCTGGGGGTCTCCTCTGCTCGGGATATCCTCTTCTATAGGTGTCTGATAATCCAGCAGTGCAGTGTGTGTGATGAGCTGCCCTCCTGGGGGTCTCCTCTGCTCGGGATATCCTCTTCTATAGGTGTCTGATAATCCAGCAGTGCAGTGTGTGATGAGCTGCCCTCCTGGGGGTCTCCTCTGCTTGGGATATCCTCTTCTATAGGCGTCTGATAATCCAGCAGTACGGTGTGTGTGATGAGCTGCCCTGCTGGGGGTCTCCTGGCTCAGGGTTATCCTCTTCTGTAGCGTCTGTTTATCCAGCAGTTACAGCGAGTTACGGGTGTGGTGTGAGGTGCTTTCCTCCTGGGGGTCTCTCTGCTCGGGATATCCTCTTCTTTAGGCGTCTGATAATCCAGCAGTGCAGTGTGTGATGAGCTGCCCTCCTGGGGGTCTCCTCTGCTTGGGATATCCTCTTCTATAGGCGTCTGATAATCCAGCAGTGCAGTCTTGTGTTTGTGGGGGGTCTCCTCGCAGCAGTTGCTCCTCAGCCCTCTCCCTGTGAGCAGCTTCTGTGGGCTGGGGGTGCCCGGCTCTGGGTGGAGTAGTCGCTGACTGGGGGATCCCATATGTTTTTGATGTGTTTGATGTGTGCAGCCCTCCCTCCACCTCCAGCTGTCATCTCCTGGGTTCTGCTCCCTGACATTGTTCTGAGCTGGGGAGCTTCTCCTCAGCGTCCGCGCCCCCGGGGGATGTGAGTGAGGACAGGCCCGGCGAGCGGTGGAGGATCTGTGCCAGCGCCGCCCTGTCCTGGTAATTTGCTGCATACTTCTCTTTTTATCTATTACTGTTTCTGCTGTTCGGATATTGGGGTTTTGTGCTCAACGCCGGGGTTACACTGCTCCCCGAAAACCTGCCCCCCCCCCCCCCAAGTCCCCTGTGCTGTGGGATTGTGCTCATCGCCGGGGTTACACATATACGGGCGCACTGGTCCCCGAAAACCTGGCCGCCGCCCCCCAAGTCTCCTTATAGTTTCATAGTTTGTAAGGCCAAAAAAAAGGACAAGTCGTCATCTAGTTCAGCTGTTGTGACTAAGGTGTTGATCCAGAGGACAGGAAAAAACCCCAATGAGGTAGATGCCAATTGTCCTTCATTTTAGGGAATTAATTCCTTCCCAACTCCAATCTGGCAATCAGGAAAAATCCCTGGATTCAAGACCCCTCTCCTGATACTAGTCAATATAATTGTGATATTATTACCTCCAGAAATGCATCCAAACCCTTTTTGATCTCTGTTAGGTGGGAAATTTACCCCCCCCCCTGACCAGTCCCTCTGGCAGAGAATTCCCTTTGTCCCCGCTCTTACAGTAAAGAATCCCTTTTTTAAAGTTTTTGTTGAAACTTTTTTTTTCCCCAAAAACGTAGAGGACGGCCCCCCCTTTTTCTAGATACAGCCCGGGGGATAAAAAAATCTTTTGGGGGGATCTCAAAAATTTACCTTTGAGTATTTTTTAAAAATTTTATTATGTCCCCCCCGAAGCCTTCTTTTTTCTAAACTAAAAACCCTAAACTTGCTAAAACTGTTGGGTATTGTTTGTCCCCCCTGTGGGTGTGGGGGTTGTGCCCCATCCCTGGGGTTTCAAATAACGGGCCCCCAGCTCCCCCAAAAAAGTTGGGCCCCCTTCCCCCAGAGTCTCCTGTGGGTGGGGATTGTGCTCATTTCCCCGGGGTTTCACCTATACTGGCGCCAGCTCCCCCAAAAAAATTTAACCCCCTTCCCCCCGAGTTTTCCACCTGTGGGATTGTCTCATCCCTTTGGGTTTAATAATTTTTAAGGGAGGTTAAAATTTTAACATTGGAGATAGAAATCCAAAAATAAAAATCCAAAAAAAACATGTAGGAAAAAAGATAGAAAAAATTTATTTTTCTTTTTTCTGGAGAAATAAGTATTGGGCCCCCCCACCCCCATTTAAAATTTTTTTGGGTCCTACAGCCCCGTCAACTCCTAAAACCCCTCGTTCCCCGCAAATTTCCGACGCGTCTTAAAATAGTTCCCTTTTTATAAAAATCTCCTGTCCACAGACTCAATCAGACTGTAACCCTTACAACATGGGCAAGACCAAAGAGCTTTCTAAGGATGTCAGGGACAAGATCATAGACCTGCACAAAGCTGGAATGGGAAGTAGATGACTGCTGGTGCAATAGTAAGAAAATGGAGAAAATACACAATGACTGTCGATTGCCATCAATCTGGGGCAAAATCTCACCTCGTGGGGGATCCTTGGTCATGAGGAAGGGGAGAGATCAGCCTAAAACTACACGGGGGGAACTTGTTACTGATCTCAAGGCAGCTGGGACCACAGTCACCAAGAAAACCATTGGGAACACATTACAATCCTGCAGTGACCGCAAGGTCCCCCTGCTCAAGAAGGCGCATGTGCAGGCCCGCCTGAAGTCTGCCAATAGACACCTGGAGGATTCTGGGAGTATTGGGAGAAGGTGCTGGGGTCGGATGAGACAAACATTGAGCTCTTTGGCATTAACAATGCTGCCTATGACCCGAAGACACCGTCCCCTCTGTCAGGCCTGGAGGGGAACATGATGTTTTGGGGGTGTTTCTCGGCTAAGGGCATAGGACTCCTTCACCGCATCAATGGGAGAATGGATGGAGCCATGGACCGTAAAATCCTGAGTGACAACCTCCTTCCCTCCGCCAGAACATTAAAATGGGTGGTGGCCGGGTCTTCCAGCAAGACAATGACCCAAACATACAGGCAAGGCCACAAAGGAGCGGTTCAAGATGAAGCACATTAAGGTCATGGAGTGGCCCAGCCAGTCTCCAGACCTTCATCTCATAGAAAACTTATGGAGGGAGGTGAAGCTCCGAGTTGCCAAGCGACAGTCTCAAAATCCTAATGATTTAGAGATGGTCTGCAAAGAGGAGTGGCGCAAAATTCCTCCTGACCTGTGCGCAAACCTCATCATCAACTACAAGAAACCTCTGACTGCTGTGCTGCCAACAAGGGTATTGTCACCAAGTATCAAGTCTTGTTTGCCAGAGGATCAAATACTTATTTCTCTCAGCAAAATGTAAATACATTTCTATCATTTCTACAATGTGATTTTCTGGATTTTATTTAGGATTTTCTGTCTCTCAATGTTACAATTAACCTCCCCTTAAAGTTATAGACTGTTCATGTCTTTGTCAGTGGGAAACTTACACAATCAGCGAGGGGTCAAATACTTATTTCCTTCACTGTTTGTATATACAGACTGCCGGAGTCTCTGTCCTGTGGGATTGCTCCCATCACTATTCTGCAGCTCCCGACGTTACAAGTCTCCCAAATCCTCAGTGAAGTTCCCCAATAATTAAGGATATCCTTGCTGAGTGCCTCGGCCTCCATTATGAGGCACCAGCTTTCTCAGCCCACTGAATGGTTTATCAGCCATGAGGAGGTGTCACAGCAAGAACAGCAGAGTAATGAGAGAACTGGGGGAATTTTTGGAAAGGGAATGGTGCTCGCCGTGCGCTCAGGCAGGTGTAGTCCGCATTCTGCATAAAATCAGGGGGGTTTAAAGTAAATGTCTGCAAATTTTGCCCCAAATCTGGGCTGGGCTCATAAGCCCTCATCATGCCCCGTATACATGGAGGGAGATACGCGCCCCTGATCCCTCCTCCATGTGCCGCCTGGGCCCCCGATCCCTCCTGCATGTGCCGCCTGGGCCCCCGGTCCCTCCTGCATGTGCCGCCTGGGCCCCCGGTCCCTCCTGCATGTGCCGCCTGGGCCCCCGGTCCCTCCTGCATGTGCCGCCTGGGCCCCCGATCCCTCCTGCATGTGCCGCCTGGGCCCCCGATCCCTCCTGCATGTGCCACCTGGGCCCCCCGATCCCTCCTCCATGTGCCGCCTGGGCCCCCGATCCCTCCTGCAGGTGCCGCCTGGGCCCCCGATCCCTCCTGCATGTGCCGCCTGGGTCCCCGATCCGTGCCGCCTGGGCCCCCTGTCCCTCCTGCATGTGCCGCCGGGGCCCCCGCTCCCGCCTGCATGTGCCGCCTGGGCCCCCGGTCCCTCCTGCATGTGCCACCTGGGCCCCCGATCCGTGTCGCCTGGGCCCCCGGTCCCTCCTGCATGTGCCGCCTGGGCCCCCGGTCCCTCCTGCATGTGCCGCCTGGGCCCCCGATCCCTCCTGCATGTGCCACCTGGGCCCCCGGTCCCTCCTGCATGTGTCGCCTGGGCCCCCTATCCCTCCTGCATGTGCCGCCTGGGCCCCCGATCCCTCCTGCATGTGCCGCCTGGGCCCCCCGTCCCTCCCAGGCCCCCTTTGGCCCCCGCCCCCCTGTTTCCCCGGGGCCCCCCCCCCCAGACCCCCCGGGGCCCCCCGGCCCCCTTCTTGCCCCCCTTGCCCTGACCCCGGCCAAAACCCCTGGGGCGGCCCCCGGGGTCCGGGCCGTTTTCCCCCTCCCTTTTAAATTCCCCCTGGGCCCAAAAAAAAAAATTTGCTTTAAAAACCCCTGCCAGTTTCCCCTTTTTTCGCCCCCCGATCGTGTCCCGCCGGGCCCCCGCCCCCGATTTCACCCCCCCGGGCCCCCCCCCTTCAAAGCGCCCCCGGGACCTTGGCCCCCTCCCCCTTTGGACCGGGGCCCCCGGCCCCCTCAGACCCCCGGGGCCCTACCCTTGGAAACTTTTGCCCCCCTCCCCTAAAAGGGCCCCCCCCCGGTCCTCCCCCAGGTCCGCTGGCCCCCTTCCCGGGTTCCGCCCCCCCCGGGGGGTCCTGCACGGGTCCGTTTCCCCCCCCGCCCCCTAAAATTGCCCCCCTGGGGGGAAAGGGTCAGGGGTGTTTTCCCAGGTCCTGCTTGGGCCCAAACCTTCCCCTTTACATGCCCCCCAAAGGGGAAAGGGTCAGAGTGACAAAAGGTTTAGGTGTTCCCCCTTATAACCCCCCCGTCAGCAGGAAAAGCTGCTCCCGGTCCTGCGGTGGACCCTGCCCCGTATACACGCCCCCCACAGGCGCCGACAACCCAGGTCCCCTCGGGCCCCCTCTCCCCGATTGCCCATGCAGGGGGTAGGTGCAAAGGCCGCGGCCCATCTGCCCGAAAGGTGCACAAAAGGCAGAGCGCTAAAGGTATGCTGGCCCACCCCCCCCGATACCTGCCCCCGTGCGGACGTAACAATCCGGGACCCCCTTGCCCACCCTTCCCGAAAGCCCCCCCAGCAGGCGTCAGAGCTGAATACACCAGGTCCCTGTGTCCCACCTCTGCCCCTGTATACCTGCCCCGTCAGCGGGGACGTCGAGCTGACATACCCAGGCCTGCTTCCCCCCCTCTCCCCCTGATCACTGCCCCCCAGCAGGCGGTCGGGAGTGACATCCCCAGGTCCCTGCTGTGCCCACCCTTTGCCCCGTATCACTCCCCCCCCTTGCAGAGGCGTCAAGCTGACATACACCAGGTACCTGCTGTGCCCACCTCTGCCCCTGTATACACTGCCCCCCCAGCAGGGCGGTCAGAGCTGACATACACCAGGTACCTCTGTGCCCCCCCTCTGCCCCTGTATACACTGCCCCCCACAGGGGGTCAGAGCTGACAACCCCGGGTTTCCTGCTGTCCCCACCTCGCCCCTGTATACCCGCCCCCTTCACAGGCGTCAACTGACATAACCGGGAAACCTGCTTCCCCAAACCTTGCCCCTGTATACACTCCCCCCCCAGCAGGGGGCAAGCTACATACACCAGGTACTCTAGCCCCTCTGCCCTGTATACACTGCCCCCACCACAGGGTCAGAGTGAATACCCCCGGGGTACCTGCGTGCCCACCTCTGCCCCTTATACAGCCCCCCCAGCGGGGCGGTCAGACTGACATACACCAGTACCGGGGCGTGCCCACCCTCCCCCCTGTATACACGGCCCCCCGGGGCGTCAGAGCTGCATAACAGGTACCTGCTGTGCCCCCTTGCCCCTGTATACACTCCCCCCTGTCAGCGACAGTCAGAGCTGAATACACCGGGTACCTGCTTCCCCCACCCTGCCCCTGTATACACTGCCCCCCGCGGGGCGGTCAGAGTGATTTTCACCGGGTACCTGCGTGCCCACCTCTCCCCCTGTATCACTCCCCCCTGTGCAGCGGACAGTCAGAGCACATACACCAGGTCCCTGCTGGCCCACCTCTGCCCCGTATACCTGCCCCCGGCAGGACAGTCAAGCTGACATACACCAGTACCTGCGTGCCCCTTCTCCCCCTGTATACACGCCCCCCAGCAGGCGGTCAGAGCTGACATACACCGGTACCGCTGTCCCACCCTCCCCCTGTATACACTCCCCCCTTGCAGCAGGACTCGAGCTACACACCAGGACCTGTTCCCCACCTCTCCCCTGTATACACGCCCCCCAGCAGGCGTCAGAGCTGACATCACCAGTACCTGCTGTGCCCACCTCTCCCCCTGTAACACTGCCCCCCCACAGGCTCAAGCTTACCCAGGTACCTGCTCTGCCCACCTCTGCCCCTGGATACACTGCCCCCTGTGCAGCAGGACGGTCAGAGCTGACATCCCATTACCTTTCCCCACCTCTGCCCTGTAACCTCCCCCCCAGCAGGCGTCAGGCTGACATAACCAGTATGCTGTGCCCCACCTCTGCCCTGTATAACGCCCCCAACCGGCGGGGGCGTCGGGCTACAAAAACCCCAGGCCCTGTGTGCCCACCTCTGCCCCGTTACACTGCCCCCCTGCAGCGGGAAAAGTCGACGACATACACCAGGTACCTGCTATGCCCACCTCTGCCCCTGTATACACTGCCCCCAACCAGCAGGACAGTCAGAGCTGACATACACCAGGTACCTGCTGTGCCCACCTCTGCCCCTGTATACACTGCCCCCCAGCAGGCTCAGAGCTGACATCACCGGTACCTGCTTGCCCACCTTGCCCGTAACACGCCCCCGTCGCGGGAAATCAGAGTGACATACACCAGGCCCTGCTTTTCCCCACCCCCCCCCCTGTAACACGCCCCCCCCAGCAGGACAGTCAGAGCTGACATACACCAGGTACCTGCTGTGCCCACCTCTGCCCCTGTATACACTGCCCCCCAAGGGGGCAAGGGCTGACATACCCCGGGTCCCCTGCGTCCCAAACCCCCCCTGTATACACCCCCCCTTTCAGCAGGCGGTCAGAGCGACAACACCAGGTACCCGTGCCCACCTCTGCCCCTGTTACACGCCCCCAGCAGGGCGTCAAAAACTGACATCCCACCAGTACCTGCTTGCCCACCTCTGCCCCTGATACACTGCCCCCGTGCACGGGACAGTCAGAGCGGAATCACCAGTACCTGCTTGCCCCCCTCGCCCCTTTTCTCCCCGGGCGGCAAAAAGGGTCAGAGCTGACATTCACCAGGTACCTGCTTGCCCCCCCTCTGCCCCGAAAACCCATGCCCCCCAGAGGAAGTCAGATGACATACACCGGGTCCCTCTGTCCCCACCTCTCCCCTTATACACTGCCCCCCAAAGCAGGACTCAGAGTGACATACACCAGGTACCTGCTGTGCCCACCTCTGCCCCCTGTAACACTGCCCCCCCCACAGGGGTCAAGCTGACATACACCATACCTCTGTCCCCCCTCCCCCTTATACACTGCCCCCCCAACCAGAGGACAC
>JAODAL010026696.1:0-56272 GCA_025379985.1 Phyllomedusa bahiana | reverse complement strand
ATTTATATTAACACTTTCAATATATATATAAATTATTTTTATATATATTAAATATATATATATTTTATTTTACTCCTTAGCTTTTCCCTTTGCACCCAATTTTTATAATGAATACCTGTGGGTGGATGACCCCATGACATGCTGAGGCATTTATGTTTGTGGCCAAAAGAGGGGGACATGATTGTTTATACTGGAGAGGATGACACTGTGGTCCGCGCTCTCCAGTCAGGGAGAGTCGATGGAGAACAAGGACATGCCAACCACAGTAGTGGACAGGAGCGTAGGTATAGGGGGGTACAGGGACAGCATGCGCTCTCGGGCCCGGCAGTCTGAAAGGGCCCAAAAGCCCCCTTGCCACATAAGGAGATACCAGCATTGTAAGTGGCGCATGGTGGTGGTGGTGCATTTCACTCTGGTAGTGGGAATTGGGCTCTTGTTACACTCACAGTCAGCCTCTACAGCGAAGCACTGTACAGTTATGTAGGCGGTACATCCAAAATCACTCCACTGTGCCCTGGACTTGTCAGTGTTGTGGATATATATATATATATATATATATATATACACATATATATATATATATATACACACATTATATATATATATTATATTTTATATATATATATATATTATAAAATATATATATATATTTTTATATATAATATATATTATATATATATATATATATATATTACACAAAACACACACCACACACACCTCTGCCTCAAGTGAATTCATTTATGTTAACGTCCCTTCCTGGGCAGGTTTCCACTAGTGCCTTTTTAATCTGTGTGTAGCATTTAGAAGGTGCTTAGACAGCTTGCTCAATATAGGTTCATAGCTGTAACTAATAGGCTGATGCACCACACAATATGGACAGACCAACCCTATAGAAACCTTATTTAAGTTCATGAAGAACACTAAGGGCATGTCCCACTGCACGGGTTTTCGGGCGGTTTGCGGTTTGTCACACCGCCTGAAACACCGGCCGCAATTGAGCACAAGTGTGCTCTGTGGAAATCCAGGGCTGCAGTCCCGACGGGACGGGTTGTGCCGTCGGACGGTGTGGCCGCGGGCGGTCCGGCGACAAAACATTGAACATGCACTATCTTCCATCCGGTTTCCGGACGGAACATGTGCATCTCAATGGGAGGGGGGAGGGCTGTTCTCCGCTCATCGCGGAGAAAAGCCATCCCCCCCGCGGCCGTGGGCACGGCCGCAAAACTGGACAAATAACGGCCGGCAAACCGCCGGTATTTGTCCACTGCCGTGTAAACGGCCCCTAAGCAGCTACCTTCCTCATGAATGGTAGGAGCGGCTCTTCATCATTTTGATTTGTGCAACCTCTCCCATATAGTACTATAGTTTCTTTGCATGCCGATGAGAAATTGGTTTTAAGCCTTCCCTTACCATTAAGGCCAAAGTACCATCAGTACATTGCCACTGTGTGTGAACCTGACCTTACTGTAATTATAAAGGGATTTATATAGAGCTTGCTCTTCAAAACTAGCTTCAGGCTCCCACTTCCTGTTCAGGCTGTGGGCACTTTTACAGCAGTGACTGACATTTCAGCTTTGCGGTTTATAGCGGTGTCTGTTACAGTTTACAGGATACAGAGCTTCAAAGGGTTTAAGCCTGTCCATAAGAAAGATAAACAAGCTGCTGATAAGACACAGCAGGAAATTACATCACCATCCCAGGTCACTGCTACTAGAACACAGTGAGAAGGTGGGTAAACTAGGGAAGCTTGTGCACGCAAGCAGCAGATAAGAACTGCTCTAACTCTGAAAGGAAGCAAAATAAGAACAGCAATGTGTTTGTTGTTAGTCTTTATTTACCTTTGCCTACACGTTAAAAGCTAATCAATGTGGTGAGAATTTTTTATGATTTGTTTTCTATTATCTCTATTTAGTGAGCCACTGGGAGGACACATACTTTGTTCTAGCTACCCCGAGGCAGAGTAGTAAAGCATCTCCCATTTCTATAGATAATGATAGACTAATGTCCTAACTTAATTAGCAAAGCATTTACAGGGTTTTTCAGACACTAAAAAAGCCTGTTCATCTGTTGTCGTATGAGGAAAAAAAAAAAAAAAAAAAAAGAAAAAAACCCCAAAAATAAAAAAACCACTAACCTTGAAAAATTCTCTAAATGATAAAATAGATAAAAAAAAATAATAATAAAAAAAAGTATCTCATAAACCCTCTAGCTCTACTGCTGCGGCTGTCCTGGTGATCCCGAAAGATTACTTCCCCGTTCAATCTTTAGGTGACCATGGAGCCAATCACAGGTCGATATTTCACACATTAACGCTGTGGCCTGTTATTGGCTCCAGGGTCATCTGAACATGGAAGTCATCTGATGACCGAGATGGCCGCAGTGAAGGAACTAGAGGGTTTATAAGGTACATTTTTTTCTTCTATTTTTTTATTTATCATGTCCCAATGGACTAACAAGTTTTTTTAGTACCCCTCTAATGCAGTTTTGTTATCTGGACCATAACTATAAGTTGATACATAAATTATTAGATTTAAACATGTAGGTCAGGGTAAATGAAGACCATTACCAAATACATTGCTGTTTTGATTTTGCTTTGTTCAGAAGATAAAAGACGATTTTAACTACTGCTAGTGTACACAAGTTTCTCTTATCAACCACCTCTCCCTGCTCTCTTTCTCTTAGGGCATGTCCCCACGGCACGGGTTTTCAGGCGGTTTGCACCGGTATTTGTCCCTTGCCGTGGGGACGCAGCCTTATTTGTTTGATCCAAGCTGCCGTCAGTCAGTTCAACCATGGTGAGTTACTCCCTTTGGAGTCTCATCTCTAGCACAGGAGCTTGATTATCAAACTTGAAAGTGTTTTCTCACTACAAAGATAAGCTTTCAAGATGAAGGGGCAGTTAAATGAAGACTTTTTCTAAATACATTGGTCAATAGATTTTACTTTAGTCATGAAAGAGATATTTTGTGTTCTCGGAGTACAAACAGGTTTCTATGGTTACCTGACCATAACTCTGTTAGATTAGATGAGAGAGTAGAAAGTGACGTCACCATGGACAGACGGCTCAGTCAGGAGCAAACTAATTATCTCTAACAACAATAAAGATAGGCAAGTGCTTTCAGTCCTCACAGCACATGTCCCTTTAGTTTTCTGAAGATAACATCTCCTGCACCTGTCAGTGTAACGGCTCAGCTAGTTACAGAGAGGCTAAATATGCTAATCACTGCTATAGAACTACCCACAGCCTGAGGAGACAGAGAGAGAGTAAGGCGGTGTCCACACTGCAAAAGCAAAAAAAACAAAAAAAACAGTATTTTACACCCGGTTTTTGTTTTTTGTCCCATTTTTTGCTGTGGTTTTCGGATTCCGGACAAGCACGACCATTGCGCATGTTCCAAGTTTTTTTTTTGCCTGAAGTGGTGGTTTTGAAACAATACCTCAGATAAACCGAGCTGTGTAGACTACACCTCTGATTTTCTATTGAGGTCTATGGGGATGGTTTTAAAGTTGGCTTTTTACAGTTTTCAAACCCCAAATCTGTGTCAAAATCCAACTGAAAAACACGTGTAGATGTGCCCAAAACTGCTTGTGAAACAGTGCAGGGAGAAAACCCCTTTAAAGCCAAGGTTTAAAAGGGTTTTCTCACGATGCAGTTTCACAGTCACAGCCAGCTTTTCTTTCACTCTGGTTTTGTTAGGCTGTGGGTGGTTCTATAGCAGTGATTAGCATATTTAGGGTCTCTACAACTAGCGGAGACATTACAAAGAGCAGTGCAGGAGATTTTATCTTCAGAAAACAAAGCTCCTAGTGCTCTTAACAGTGAAAAAGATTGCTCATCTGTAAACAAATGTTAATCTTGTTAGAGACAGTCTGCTTGGAGCGAGTTCTCCCAATCACGGCGCCATCACTCCCCACTCTATGCTCTAATCAGATAGAAGAGATATGGTCAGGTAACCTTAGAAACCTGTGTGCACTCAGGACATATAAACCATTATCTCAGGAGTAAAGTAAAATCAAAAGACCAATATATTTAGAAAAAAGTCTTCAATTACCAGTCCCTACATGTTAAAAGCTGATCTTTGTAATGAGTAAACCCCTTTAAGCCTTTTTACTACATGATGGAGGTTATTAAGCGGTATCCCTTTGGTATTTGTTGGGGAATCCTTCTTGACATATACCTTGGATGTGCACTATAGGACATTGTGAAACTAGATGGATGTCATTTTTTCCCTCTGACAAACATGCCTGACAGCTGTGTCTCTGTAGGCGAGGCCAGAAGATGCGTGTCTCACTTGTACAGCATGAGAAACACGTTCAACATGCCGCAAGTCATCCAGCTGATGTCACTTTAGAGCGGTCATACATTACAAAAAAGGTTTTCCTAAGGGCACAGATGTCACTGGCATTGTACAATGCAATATTTAGCTTATGTGTCAGCCAGAGGCGAAGTGAATGCACTGCTCCTGCATCTTTAACCCCTTAACTCCCAGGCCTGAAAAGTAGTTAATGACCAGAATGTTTTTTTAGTTTTTGCCTCCTTGCGTTTCAACAGTTGTAACTTTTTTATTTTTTCAATGACGCAGTTGGATGAGGCCTCTTTTTATTCCAGACGAGTTGTACTTTATGGGGGAATAGTTTAAGTTCACTTACAAATAATTGCTGAATATTTTTTTTGTTTTTTACACTGTTCATATTTCACGCATAATAACTTTTTAGATTAATTCTACAGGTTATTACGGTCATGTGGATACCTAATATGTGTAGGCTTTTTTGTGTGTGTAATTTATGCACAATTATTTTTTATTAAATATTTATTTTTATTTTATTTTTTATTTTTTTATTCTTTTTTTTACACTTTTTATGTTTTTTTTTTTGTTTTTTTTTTTACTTTTTTTGTTTAATCCCATGAAGGGAGAACTGTGTTACATTTTTTTTTTTCTTATACATTTCTAATACATTATAATCTGTGTCAGTCTGACACAGGCAGTGATCAGGACAGCACACAGGTTGGCCTCATCACTGGCTTGTTACACAGACAGCCCTGGGTCCATTCTAGGTCCCCAGGGCTGACTGTGCAGCCGTTCCCCGGGCTCTGTCAGGTCACCGGGGAGTTCCGATCACCCGACAGAGCAGGGGAAACCCTTTGTGCTGCGGTAACGCACCGCCGCAATCAAACGGTTAAAGCATCAGGTTGCGGAGGTTTTCTCTGCTCCCCGGTGCTCGCAGGACATACTCTGGGGTCAGGGCTGTGTAGTACAGCCCTGATCCCAGCGCAGTTGCGGCGCCGGGCGCCGCAAACCCTGAGATCTACAGCGACGCCAAAAGACGTCGCTGTAGACGAACGACCCGCACCAGCTGACGTCAAAAGTCAGTGGGCAGTCGTTAAGCGGTTAATCCCTAAAGCTCAGCCTGGTCACTGTTGGATGGTCAATCATGAATGGGATATCCAATTTTTATCTGTTATACATGCACTCCACTTAATTCCACCCGATCGTACATTTCAGACTCATCCGGCCACCCGACCATGTATCTGTGCTAGAGACCGCTTATTTTTGCTTCTTACCATCACCAATGTTAGGGGCTATCTTTAAATCTATAAATCCTCCCAACGTGGCCTCTTCTTGCTCCCCCTGCCATTTTCCAGAATTTTCGTTGTAAGGTGGCAGGCAGGGCCAGGCAATGTGTAGGCAGAGGTAGGCAACCAACCAGGGTGCCACTTCATCCCAAGAAGGAAGGGGGCACAAGAAGGCATCAAGTGGGCTGAATTTTCCATTGGGGTGGTGGCTATGTGCCTTATTTGCCCAGGGCACCAGAATACCTTGTCCAAGTCCTGGTGGCAGGTAATTACACCTGGTGTACCTTCTTCACGCAGGGGTGCAGAGCCTTCTACCACAGGGCATTAGGATATGCAGAACATCATTCGTGGATTATACCAAATTATCAGCTTAAAAATTAACCTGTAATATTAGGTCAAACACTTAAAGGGGTTGTATCATTTCATTAAATGGCCTTCAGAATAAGGGGGGCAGTGAAAAAAAAGGGAACTTTGCAATTGGATGTCGTTAGCAAAGCTGTCTTTTTTTCACAGTATTTCTTATCTTTGTTTTCTGTAAACAAACTTCTCCAGTGTGGTCAGATAGTCGGATCCCCCCTCCTTGCATTTCATTAGCTGAGGGCCCTTTAAATTTAAATTTTCATTCTGTTCGGCCCATGGGCGGCCCTATTCACGGAGCTTGCATTTTTTGCCTCTCACTCAGAATTAGGGGGCCGACAACAATTTCACTCTATACAGCTAGCTGCCTCCTCATTGACCCCTGCAGCTGTCTCTATAATCAGAAAACAGCAGAATTGTGCCACGGTGCCTTAATGCTCCTGCGTGCAAGGGGCCGAGAAAAATTTCACTCTATACAGCTAATTGCTCCTCATTGACACTGCAGCTACTGCTCCAATCAGAAAATAGCAGAATTGTGCGTCGGTGCCTTATGTAAACAAGAAGGGAGACAGATCTGTGCTCTGGATGGATTCAACTGCAGCAAACCTCCAGCTGTGAGAGATCAGTGCTGAGTTCACAGAAGACTGTTTAGACTGAATGCAGGCCTGTGGTATGTAAAAAGCTCTTACAAAATAAGGCTGCTGGGAGAGGACACGTGCTGTGGGGGGGGGGAAAAAACATGGGCCGCATAAACGTGAAGCAGGGAATGATGTCACCCCCCTTCAGTTAAGAAACACCCCAGTAGGGGGGGAAGAACCCCCTGGATTTCGGGGAAGTGGAGAATCAAGCTTCAAGAAAACACCCCAAACTGATAAAGCGTCACCCCCTTTAATTAACTAAATCTAATGAATAGCTGAAACTCCCTTAAATTGATAGGAAGCGCGATGTTTTTGCTGGACGGATGATACAGCAGCGAAAATTCATTATGCCACTTCCCACTCGCACTGTAAGGGTTGCGCCGCGGTCGTGGTACGGACCGCGGTCGCACCCGCGTTCCCACGGGGGCCCCCGGGGGGGACGGGGGGCCCCGGGACCGCACAGCGGTCGTGGCGCCCCCCTTTTCCCATCCCATCCCCCGGCCTCGCTCCCATCCGGTCCTCGTCCCCTCCCGGGCCCGGATACGCTGGGCCCCCCTAGCTGCGCGCTTTTCACGTACTTTTAAAAGGACAGGGGCGGTTTTTGGGAAATTGTCCCCTATATAAGTTTTGCCCAAGTCACTTCCCTGTGGATTATGTTGCCTCGTGCCTTAGCTAAAGCGTTCCCAAGGTGTTCTCCCCTGTGACCAGACCCTTGTACGTTTTCCCGACTCCGAACCCCTGCCCCCTGCCCTGACCTTCCTCCCCGTCCCCGACCCCGAACCATTTCCCCCTGCCTCCTTTGCCTGCCCCCGATACGATTCCCAGCTCGATTCTGTACCTCGCTGCACCCCGGCCCCCACCGCAAGCAAGTCACGTCAGGGGGGGATGGGCCCCCACGCCGCAGCAAGTCCTCCCGCTTTGCGGGGGCTCTGGTGGCTTAATCCACGTTTCGGTGGTCCGGCGGATCCACTACCCAGCTGTCACAAGCACATTCAGGGTTAACATGCAACAAGCCCGAGTCTTCATTCCCCCTGTGCTATGAGGTCTATGTCCTTTCTTCTCCAATGTGCAGTAGCTTATCAAAGGGAGAAAAAGGCATTGACCAGAGTTTTAGATGTGCTGTGTCCGAGTCAAAAACAGTGCCAGGAGCTTCAAAGACCAGCGCATGCGCAGTACTAGATCGGCAAAAGAACAGCTTGAGCTAGATCTTAGCGCATGCGCGGGTGACACGAGGTTTAATGGTCGGCCAATTTTCGAACGAATAGGACACTAGCTTGCTGAAAGTTTTCTGAAGACACCATAGTACAACCGTACTATGAATCAGAACCTGTAGTACATGGTGCCGGTCTATGCTACCTGTAACTCTATAAGATGCTGTAGCTCTGGTACCTGTCCTCAATCCTGAGATGGGAGTACCATGAAGAACTTCAGTAATACTATTTGCCTGTCTGTACAGAGACCTCTATGGTAACCTAACCCCACCCAGTCCTGTACATGAGGCCTCAGCAGTGTCTGTATTCTCAGGCTTCAGTGCTGTTATCTGAGGGAATTGTTTCTCATCTCTGTTCGGAAATTCATGTAAAACTGGAATTGCTGATAAGTTCTGCAGTTGCATTTCCTTGTGTCGCTCCTCGACGAACGGAAAATAGGAGATTGTTGATTCACCCGGGCACAATCTCCTCAGGGCAATAGCACCACCTAGAGGCAGCAAAGGTTGCAACTCTAGATGTGCGCACAGAAATCTAGTCTATCATTTAACCAGCACACAATGATGGCCACACACATACGGTATACTAGTACATCTAAAAAAATTAGAATATCACTGAAAAGATCATTGATATCAATGATTTAAGTCAAATAGAGAAACCCATATTATATAGACTCATTACAGGATGAATTACAAGGTTTACTATATTTGTTAGTCCTATAACAAATAAACATAGTCCTGGAGAACCCCTTTACTTTTCATTGATATTCTAATTTTTTGAGATGCACTAGTATGTACACTCACCGGCCACTTTATTAGGTACACCATGCTAGTAACGGGTTGGACCCCCTTTTGCCTTCAGAACTGCCTCAATTCTTCGTGGCATAGATTCCACAAGGTGTTGCAAACGATGCTCAATTGGTACCAAGGGGCCCAAAGAGTGCCAAGAAAATATTCCCCACACATGACACCACCACCACCAGCCTGAACCGTTGATACAAGGCAGGATGGATCCATGCTTTCATGTTGTTGACGCCAAATTCTGACCCTACCATCCGAATGTCGCAGCGAGAAATCGAGACTCATCAGACCAGGCAACGTTTTTCCCAATCTTCTACTGTCCAATTTCGATGAGCTTGGGCAAATTGGAGCCTCAGTTTCCTGTTCTTAGCTGAAAGGAGTGGCACCCGGTGTGGTCTTCTGCTGCTGTAGCCCATCTGCCTCAAAGTTCGCCGTACTGTGCGTTCAGAGATGCTCTTCTGCCTACCTTGGTTGTAACGGGTGGCTTTTGAGTCACTGTTGCCTTTCTATCAGCTCGAACCAGTCTGCCCATTTCCTTTGACCTCTGGCATCAACAAGGCATTTCCGCCCACAGGACTGCCGCTCACTGGATGTTTTTTCTTTTTCGGACCATTCTCTGTAAACCCTAGAGATGGTTGTGCGTGAAAATCCCAGGAGATTAGCAGTTCTGAAATACTCAGACCAGCCCTTCTGGCACCAACAACCATGCCACGTTCAAAGGCACTCAAATCACCTCTCTTCCCCATACTGATGCTCGGTTTGAACTGCAGGAGATTGTCTTGACCATGTCTATATGCCTAAATGCACTGAGTTGCCGCCATGTGATTGGCTAATTAGAAATTAAGTGTTAACGAGCAGTTGGGCAGGTGTACCTAATAAAGTGGCCGGTGAGTGTATGTGCACCACCCTTCTTGGGGGACATACCTCGGCACACGGGGCATCCGCTGATCACATCTATAGCGCACAGGGTTCTAGATGGTGATTAAATGGTCATTATAGAGGTTGTACCGTGAAAGACATTGGTCACCTATCCATAGGATTGCTGAGGTCTGATAGCTAGAGTCCCACAGTTTGGACCCCCACAATCGCTAAAACATGGTCTTTAACGCCCCAAAATTCCTCGCCCCGCTTGAATTAATCTGCGGTTTGAATGAAACAACGGCTGAACATGCTTACTGCTGCACCATTCAGAGGAAGCGATGGAGATAGCCGAGCACTGTATGTCTTTTGTAGTATAACCCCTTTAAGGCACTTAAAGGGGTTTTGCCACAAAGTGAGTTCCTTTCCTCTTATCTGGCTCAGGAGAAAATATAAACAAATCATGAACCCTGCAGAAAGGAGAGGGAGGGGGCTGAGCAGCGAGGAGCACAGAGGGAGAAATAAAATTAAAACCAGTGGATTGTCTATACAGCCTAAAGCCTCATACACTGCACTTTCTCAACAGTCCCTTGGAAGCTCATTCATGTTCCCTGTCATCAGTGCAGACAATGCAAGCGTGGCCTGTCAGCTCTCCTGGTCGTGACTTATGCAAACTTTTAAGTAACTAAGGGCTTGTAAAGAAAGCTGTAGCTCTCAGAGGCTTCACTTTTTGTAATCACTTATATTTAAAAAAGTGATTAAATACCATTTGGAGGATTCCACGTCAACATTACATTGTGGCAAAACCCCTTTAAGTGGCATCAGGAATAGAAAGTCTTGCAGGCATTTGTGAGTACTCCCTCTGCTGTGCCACATGATAGGTAGATGTGCTAGAGCCTCCTCCGATTCACCTGCTAGAGCCCCGGCATGTTACCGATCTCACCGTCACTCTTGCGTTTGTGCACTTGTCCTTCTTCAGTTCTGCTCCTCTCTCAGGGCTTGTCCCCACGGCACAGGTTATTTGTCGGTTTTTCAGACGGTTTGCGGTTTTACAAACGCAAAACCAACAACAACGCCCCCCATGAAAAAAAGGAAAACCTCATGTCCCCACGCATGGATTTTACCCCCCCCCAAAAAAATTTAAACTTTTTCTTTTTAAACCCTTTTTCAAAACATAAATTTTCTTTAATCCACAAACCCACAAACCCTCCACCTAAAAAAAAAAAAAAATCCCTTTAAAAATCCCCTATTTTCTTTTTAAATCACCTACTTACACTTAAAATCCCTTTTTTAATTCAAAAAACTACACTAAACTAAAACCCCAACTCAACATCATTACCAAAAATATCATCTACAACAGCTCAATGATCAAAAAGAGCATTTATCCGTAAACACAAGCCCCAGCATCAAAAACCCTCCCATGCTTTTGGGTTTCTGGTTTTTTCTCATTCCCTATACATCTTGGACATGTGTTCAAAATCTGTGCAGCCATGGTTTTACATAGTGGATTGACCCTTCCCGCTCGGGCCCAACAAGTCACAGTTTGCTTTTGGATCCGACCTCAACTCCCCCCAAGGTGTGAGATCGTCAGCATTTTTTACTATTTTGCCATGGGCAAATTTAAAACCTATCAGTTCTCTTCTATTAAACACTAAAACGTAACTTTTATTATATCAAACTCTTAACCTCTATACCACTATTTAAAAACCGATCTCTAACCTCATCATTTAACCTTTTTTTTGAGAGAGGGAATAAATCCCTTTTTATTATCAATCTGGTGGAACCCCCCCTTTTAAAAGGAGAGCTTATACTATAGCAAGAACTAGCCAGTAAAGGGGGTCTCAAGCCAAATACTTGGCAGTCGTCCCTACTCCATAGACACAGAAAAATAAGGCCCCCCTTTGACACCCCTGCCAGGGGACACTTTGACAAGGGGGAGATCACAATTTAAAACGTCATTCTCCTCGCCGACATGTTTCGCCAGCTAACCTGGGTTTATCAAGCTTATCGGACCTCTAAGCCTTGATAAAGCAGGTTAGGGGGAAAAAAAGTCGGCGAGGTCAGATATGACGTTTTAAATTGGATTCTCCCCTCTGCAAAAGTTCACCTCTGCAAAGGTTTTTCACAAGGGGGGCCTTTTTGTTCTGTGTCTATGAGAGTAGGGACGACTGCCCAAGTAGTTGGCTTGAATCCCCTTCTGGAGCTAGTTCTTTTTAAGATATAAGGCTCTCCTGTTTTTAGGGGGGTTCCACCAACTTGTAAAAGAAAAGGGGTTATTCCCCCCCTCAGAAGCAAAAAGGGTTTAAAAAAAGGAAGAGCGGTTTTTAAAAATGTTGTTAGAGGTTAAGGTTAAAATAATAAAATTACGTTTTAGTGTTTAATAGATAGAAATGATGAGTTTAAGTTTTCCTATGGCAAAATAGTAAAAATATGATCAAAAGCATCTTTTCTCTTTCGGGTTCCCAAATTTTTGGAGATTATGCAGTCAGCATGGGGTCCCAAAAAAACCGTGACACCCACCCGACCTTACTGATCATCCAAAACCCCCTAGCTGCTGTCTTTCGTACAAATTTGGGTTTTTTCTGGATATTGGGTGGGCATAAAATAGACAAATGTCTGTTTTTATTCTCCTACATAGAGCATTATTTGTATTTTATTCTTGTTAAAGGGGGCCTGTTTCTGTGATCTGTTTTTCCGTACATAGGAGTAGTATAATGGTTCTATTATTGCATATAGGGGGCAGTACAGTGTAGGACGCAGGTGTCTATAATCCCCAGTTTATCAATTCTGGCACCCACCCACAGCATTACATAACGCACCTGACTCCTCCACTCTGCCTCTCGCCTTTTGCCTTCAGCTCCAGACCTACCATGCTCAGGGGCCAACCTTTGCTTTCCCCTGCTCCCCTGTCTAAGCTTTGGGCTGTATTATAGTCTTGTGATAGGAGGCAATATTATACCAGAGTAGTAGTATTCTTGCACATAGAGGGCAGGATTAAAGTAGTTCTATTCTTGTGATAGGAGCGGGCGTGGGTCGGGAAGCCCAAAACCCCCACCCACTCCTCAATTTCCCAAACCTCTGACTCCAGACTCCCTCATACACGGCACATGTTTAAGTAATAACTTTACTGTAGTAAAGTGGTAACATCAGACTGTTTATCACCTTATGATACAATAATCAAGCTATTTAGGTAGAACAGACACTGACAAGCAAAATGGTAACAATGTTTCGATCTTTTGAACACTTGTGGGGAGAGTTGAAGAAAAAGCTGTATTTGTATCCAAGTCCAGTCTGCACCAACATTGGGAATGTGTAGAAGAGACCTGGGATCAGATTTTGGTCAAGATCTGCTTGAATCTGATCCATAGCCCAGAAGCATTCAGGCAGTATTGAAAACAAAAAGGTGGATTTCCCAAATACTAAAAAAAAAAAAAAAAAATAGTAAAAATTAACATTTTGATTTTTAGGAGCAAAACAGTAACAATGCAGTTACAGGAAAGAATCTGCAGATCTAAGCAGATGCTAAATACTTGCAAGTCACATTTATGTATAAGATAGGTAGGATGACTGTATATAAAATTACAGTAGCCTCATGTACAAAGCTGTAGTGGAAGGAGAGATATGGAGCCTGAAAGTCACAAGTTCAAAACATTGTTACCATTTTGCTTGTCAGTGTAAAATATATTTATTGGATATGACTTTATAACACAAAAAAATTGTAAATATGCAAAACACTGCAGGAACATTTGTGCAGTCTCTGAATTTGTTCTGAGAAATAGTATTGCCTCCATCAGATCCTGCATACATGACCTCACATCTGATCTCATTAGTTCCAGGCTAGAGAACGGCCTCTCTACACTAACATTGGTTGGGGGCAAAGCGTGACCACATCACAACATCTCTAACAATGTTAGGTATAAAGGAATTGCCTCAGTCACAGTCAGCTTTGATGAATGGTTGATCTTCTACTTCTTTGAAAGCAGTTGAAAAATTTTGCTGAAATCTGTTTGCTATGGGAGCGTAATCTTTTCCCCTGGGGCAGCGCTTTGCCTGCTCCATGTCATCAATTACCCTCCTCATGTGATGAGGCTGAAGATAAGGGAGCAGGAGCACTGGCCGGACCCAATTCCTCTTGCTCTTTGCACTGCATCAAACTAACTGGACCAACTTATTATATATTTTGGGAGTCGGTCTATTTTATGATGACTTCGACTCCTGCAAAATAGGCTCTGACTCCGACTCCACAGCCCTGGATAGGAGGCAGTATTATAGTATAGTTATACTCTTGCATGCCTAGGACAGTATTACAGTGGTTCTCTGCTTGTGATAAGAGACAGTATTATAAGATAGTGTAGTTATATTATTGCACATACAGGGCAGTATTACAGTAGTTATATTCTTGCATGCCTGGAGCTGTTTTAGAGTCCATTCACCTCATGGTTTATTGGTCGGATTTTCAGAAAGTTTGCAGATCCAGAAACCGTCCCCATAGACTTTAATAGAAAATCCGATCAGCAGTCTACACCGAACGGATTTTCAGCCGGATGACATTTCAGCCGCTGGGTTCCAAAAACTTTGAACTTGCACAAACGTCTGCCCGGTTTTCGGCAGAAGATGTGCAAATCAATGGTTCTGGGGGACGGGCGAATCCACAAACTGCGGACAGGACCGTCCCCCAAAACCATCCAAAAGACAACAAAATACCGGCCGGATTCAAAACCAGAATCTGGTATTTTGTATATGCAGTGAGGATGTACCCTTCGAGTATGTTCACATGGCTGATTTGGACGCTGATTTTTCAGCATCCAAATCACCTTCAAATACTCGTCCGAAAATGTTATTATATGCATCAGATTTTCCTGAAGAGAGATTTGGCCTGGTTTTTAAAACATGAGTTTTTTTCAACGTACTTTTTGGTGTGGTTTTTATGCAGTTTTTATCTTGACCAGCCTACTACTTCACAATGTATGTTTCTATGTATTTATTTATGTTTCTTTGTATGTACAGTATTCACAAAAGTGAGTACACCCCCTCACAATTATATTATATAAGTATTGCATTATATCTTTTCTTGGGACATCATTGAAGATATGACACTTTTATATAGTGTAAAGTATTCAGTATACAGCTTGTATAACAGTGCAAATTTGGTGCACCCTCAAAATAACTCAACACACAGCCATCAATGGCTAAACCGCTGGCAACAAAAGGGAGTACACCACTAAGTGAAAATGGACAAATTGTGCCCAATTTGCAATCTTTCCTCCATGGTCTCATGTAACTCATTAGTGTTAGATCTCAGGTGTGAATGGGAAGCAGATGTGTTATATTTGGGGTTATCACTCTCACACTCTGATACTGGTCACTGAAAGTTCCACATGGCTCCTCATGGCAAAGAGCCGTCTGTGGACTTAAAAAAAAAAAAAAAGAAGAAATGTTGCTCTACATAGATATGGACTGGGCTTTAATAAGACTGTCAACACCTTGAAACTGAGCTGCAGCACGGTGGCCAAGACTATACAGCGGTTTAAGACGACAGGGTACATTCTGAACAGGCCTCGCAATGGTCGACCAAAGACGTTGAGTGCACGTGCTCAGCACTGTATCCTAAGTCTGTTTTCTCATAATAGACGTATGAATGATGCCAGCATTGCTAGAGGTTACAGGGGTGGGGGGTGAGGGTTTCAGCCCGTCACTGCTCAGACCATATGCCGCACAGTGCATGAAATTTGTCTGCATGTCTGTCATCCCAGAAGGAGGCCTCTTCTAAAGATGATGCACAAGAAAGCCTGTAAATAGTTTGCCAAGGACAAGCAGAATAAGGACATGGATTACTGGAACCATGTCCTGTGGTCTGATGACACCAAGATAAACTTATTTGGTTCTGATGCGGTCAAGCGTATGTGGCAGCAACCAGGTGAGGAGTGAGCAAGTCTCCAGCCCTAAACCCTATGGAGCATCTGTGGGGAATCCTCAAATGGAAGGTGGAGGAGCGCAAGGTCTCTAACATCCACCAGCATTTTGATGTTGTCATGGAGTGGAAGAGGATTCCAGTGGCTGCAACCTGTGATGCTCTAGTGAACACCAGAGAGTTAAGGCAGTGCCGGACAATAATGGTGGCCACACAATATATTGACACCTTGGACTAAATTTGTCCATTTTCACTGTAAAGTTTAGACATTGATGACTGTGTGTTGTGTTACTTTGAGGGCACACCAAATTTACACTGTTATACAAGCTGTACACAGACTACTTTACATTGTATTAAAGTGTCATATCTTCAGTGTTGTCCCACGAAAAGATAAAAGACAAGGTGAGATATCCCTCCGATTTGGTAATGTAACCATATTCGGGACAATTTTTATACATTGCCTTTTGTATTAATTCTTTAATGATTGTGTTTTAGTACCTTTCTTTTTGGGGTGACTTCCTCTATAATCTCTGGATTTATATAATGTTTGGTGTCATACCCCTGTGTTTATCCCAATCATTGAATACAGTATGTGCGATTTGCCATCCTGACTGATTTTTTTTGTTTCTAATTTTGTCTATAAGAAACTACAAAAACTAGATACAGCAGCGGAGCAGCCACTTGATGAAAGAATGCCAGATATCCTCAAGAATATATACAAACTACCACAAAATACCGATATCTTAGGGCTAAATATGTAGAATAAAAAATAACCTTTATGAATGACCTGATAAAAAGGGGACTAGCATGTCCCTAATAAAGCCTTACTAACTACTCTACACCAAAGGCAACAGCGGAGAAACCGCCCCAAAAAGGGCGACCCCACACAGGATCCTACTCTACATGCCCTACACCGTCCCTAAACCTAACACCATCCCCGAAACAATACCACACATACAAATACAGTACTAGAAAGCCAAAATAAAGAAAATCCCCTATCTAAATTAAACAGAAAAGGAAACAATACGGCGCACAAATCCGTCGGGAATAAGCCATGTGAACACGGCCTAACAGTTAACATCCAGCACTTAAAGGGGTTGTCTCACTACAAGGATTGCTTTTATGTTAAAGATCTTGCAAAAACAAGTCACTTTGCAATATTAACAGTATCCTACCTATTCTGAGATATCCCCTCTTGTATGGGCTGCACCAGCTCCTCAGGTTGCTATAGCTACAGACTTGTATGATCTCTCCTGATGGGCTGCCAGCATTGGTTGTTATAGCTACAGACTTGGCTTTTACTACAGCCTAGTAGAAGCAAGTAAACACGCCCCTGAATTCAAAATGAAACCAAGAAAACAGGACTGAGGTAAGATCAATGTAGTGAGAAAACCCCTTTAGGGGCCGTTCACACAGCTTATTTCGCCGCGGATTGGAGCCGTACTGCGCGCCGGATTTGCGCTGCAGTACGGCGCCAATCCGTTGCAGTAATTAAGGTAATCCACAGTTCTCATAGAGAACAGTGGATTCCGTCGCTCCTACCCGCTCGGCGAATCCGCCGGGCAGGGAGAACGTCACCTGCACATTATCCAGGCGCAATACGCGCCGTGGATAATGCAATTCTATGGGGCCGGCGGGCAGCGCCCCCGCCCCTTATTCAAGCCGTAATTGCGAGCGCAATCCGGCTTGCAATTACGGCTCGAATAAGCCGTGTGAACACAGCCTTAAGGTAGCTTGTTCTAATGATCTTGTGTGCGCCGAAGATTAAAAACAGATACGTTTGTGGAGTGTTTTATATATTGTTTTATATACACTACCATTCAAAAGTTTGGGGTCACCCAGACAATTTTGTGTTTTCCCTGAAAACTCATACTTTTATTTATCAAATAAGTTGGAAAATGAATAGAAATCTAGTCCAGACATTGACAAGGTTAGAAATAATGAATTTTATTTGGAATAATAATTTTCTACTTCAAACTTTACTTTCATCAAAGAATGCTCCCATTGCAGCAATTCCAGCCATGCAGACCTTTGGTATTCTAGTTGTTAATTTGCTGAGGCAATATGGAGAAATTTCACCCCATGCTTCCAGAAACCCTTCCCACAAGTTGGACTGGCTTGATGGGCACTTTTTGCGTACCGTACAGTCAAGCTGCTCCCACAACAGCTCAATGGGTTGAGATCTGGTGACTGCGCTGGCCACTCCATTACAGATAGAATATCAGCTGCCTGCTTCTTCCCTAAATAGTTCTTGCATAATTTGGAGGATTTGGAGGTGTGCTTTGGGTCATTGTCCTGTTGCAGGATGAAATTGGCTCCAATCAAGCGCCGTCCACAGGGTATGGCATGGCGTTGCAAAATGGAGTGATAGCCTTCCTTATTCAAAATCCCTTTTACCTTGTACAAATCTTCCACTTTACCAGCACCAAAGCAACCTCAGACCATCACATTACCTCCAACATGCTTGACAGATGGCATCAGGCACTCTTCCTGCATCTTTTCAGTTGTTCTGCATCTCACAAATGTTCTTCTGTGTGATCCAAACACCTCAAACTTCGATTCGTCTGTCCATAACACTTTTTTCCAATCTTCCTCTGTCCAATGTCTGTGTTCTTTAGCCCATATTAATCTTTTCTTTTTATTAGCCAGTCTCAGATATGGCTTTTTCTTTGCCACTTTGCCCTGAAGGCCAGCATCCCGGAGTTGCCTCTTCACTGTAGACGTTAACACTGGCGTTTTGCGGGTACTATTTAATGAAGCTGCCAGTTGAGGACCTGTGAGGAGTCGATTTCTCAAACTAGAGACTCTAATGTACTTGTCTTGTTGCTCAGTTGTGCAGCGGGGCCTCCCACTTCTCTTTCTACTCTGGTTAGAGCCTGTTTGTGCTCTCCTCTGAAGGGAGTAGTACACACCGTTGTAGGAAATCTTCAGTTGCTTGGCAATTTCTCACATGGAAAAGCCTTCATCTCTCCGCACAAGAATACTGTCGAGTTTCAAATAAAAGTTCTCTTTTTCTGGCCATTTTGCGAGTTTAATCGAACCAACAAATGTAATGCTCCAGATTCTCAACAAGCTCAAAGGAAGGTCAGTTTTATAGCTTGTCTAATCAGCAAAACTCTTTTCAGCTGTGCTAACATACTTGCACATGGGTTTTCAAGGGTGTTCAAAATATCCAACACACAGTATCCAACATAGACAGTTAGCAAACACAATGTACCATTAGAACACTGATTGATGGTTGTTGGAAATGGACCTCTACACACCTATATAGATATAGCATTAACAACCAGATGTTGGCAGCTAGAACAGTCATTTACCACATTAACAATGTATAGAGTGTATTTCTGATTCATTTAATGTTAGCCTCATTGAAAAAAACTGCTTTTCTCTCAAAAATAAGGACATTTCTAAGTGACCCCAAACTTTTGAACAGTAGTGTATATATATATATATATATATATATATATACACATACACACACACACACACACACACACACAGGATTAAATGATTTGATGCTGAGAAGTGCTGACTACTCCACCTACATACACTGACTGACTGTTTGCTACGTATACACTCTGATGCAGGGAAACCGGTCAATCACTTCATGTGGGCGGGGTCAGCAGAACTCTTACTGTCACTTATGAAGTCCATTCAGAATTTACTCTGCTTTTTAAAAAACTCATAAAGGTTTATATAATTTGGAGCAGGATTTGTATCATGGAGCTAAGCTTCTCTCCCTCTATCACATCCTAAGCATAAACCACCTGACAGATTCACTTTAAACTAGGAGAAAAAAATGGAAACTTGCTCCATTTCAGCACTGATGACATCAGCATCATTGCTCACATGAGGATGCAGCCAGAAAAGGGGATGGAGGCAGCACTATTGTCGTCACTTAGTAATATTAATGGAACGCACCAGTCCAAACTTACCTCCACAAATGTCTGAAAAAATCTTTAAGCATAACCAAAGGGTTCTAAAAAAATAGTTCTTTATTCAAAAGAGTACATAGACGTGGTGACCTGATGCTGCAGGCAATCATTGGCCTGGTCACTTGCCAAACATACAGTAGAAGTCTACTGAGGCCATTGATTGGCTGCAATGCCATAGGACATCAATGGTGGGGAGAACGGGGAGCAGCAGCTCTGGAACAGAGAGTGTGCTTTACTCTTTAAGGACCAGGCAATTTTATGGTTTTGTTCATCGTCGCATTTCAAAAGCCAAAACTTAAAATTTTCCTGTTGGCAAAGCCATAGGAGGGCTTGTCTTGTTTGAGAGGAGTTTTATTTTTTTTTAATGCCACCATTTTGGGTTACATATCGCCTACTAGTTAAATCTTTCAGGGAGGACTGGGGGAAAAAAAAAAGGGAAGCCATTCCGTCACTGGTTTTTTTAATGTTACATTTTAATAGATCGAGACGATACAAATTATGTGTAACGTTTTACATTTTTTATTTGCAAAATGGCAAATGGAGGGTTATTTTAACATTTAGAATTTTTTTTAAACACTTTTTTTATTTTAATACATAAAAGGTACACCCACACAACAAAGGTTTTCAGTCGGTTTTTCAGATTTGAAAACCATCTGAAAACAGACTGTCAGCCATCCCTGTAGACGTCACTAGAAAATACGCCCAGTAGTCTACACTGTATGGTTTTTCTCTGCCTCTCTCCTCAGCCAATCCCTACACTACTCATTGCAAGTTACTAACCATGACCTACAAAGCTCTCCATAACCGCTCCTCTCCATACATCTCTGCCTTCATCTCCAGATATCTCCCTTCACGCAATCTCCACTCTTCACAGGACCTTCTTCTCTGCTCTCCTCTTACCAGCTCCTCACTTAACCGTCTGCAAGATTTCTCTTGTGCTTCCCCCATACTCTGGAACTCACTGCCCCAACAATCAGACCCCTCTTGAATGTACAGAGCTCAGGAACTAATGGCACTTTAAAATAAAACATAATAATAATACTGAGTGGATTTTCACACCGCCGGCGTTCAAAAAACTCGGAACATGCACAATCTTCTGCCTAGCTTTCGGGCGGAAGGTGTTCTATTCAATGATTAGTGGACGGGCGAATTCGCAAACTGCGGACAGAACCGTCCCCCAAAAACATTCAAAAGACAATAAAACACAATTTACACAATTTACAACAATGTAGCCATCCCCTAGTCTCCACAGGGTACTTGACGACTAGAAGGCACAATCACTTGCCCTATATACAGCAGTAAAATTTTCATCCCTTACCTTTTACACCCTTCAACCGATCGGTACCCCGCTTCACCTTTTCTCATTCAATTAGACGCCGTGGACACGACTGCTGGGGCGTCTAAAGCATTTGCAGCAGGGATTGGAGCCGTCTCTATATGCTGCTGTTAGCGGTGGTTGCTGGAGGTGGTGAACAGCCGCTGCCCACTGCGTATGGAATGAACTCACCGCATGAGCCCGCTCCATACATCTTTAATCTGGGATGCATTAAGAGATTGTCTCACCATACTGTTTCACAGAACTATCTGCAGCTTCAGATTCACACTTCCTCACTCCTCCTGGTTAGGTTGTGGGTGGTTCTATAGCAGTGATTAGCCGATCAGTTCTGTATTCCCAGCTCTTCTGATTTCACTGACATGACTTCAGGAGATGTAATCTATAGTGCAGAAGGCTATGGAGCTCAAAGTAAACAATCAAAAGTAATTAATCTCCTTTGTTTGTTAGAGGTAACACACTCTGTTGTCAAGCTTCTGCCTGACCTGGTGACGTCACTCCCTGCTCTCTGTCTAATCAGAGCAGGACGGTAACCAGAGAAACCTGTGTGCACTCAGAGCGGATACAAACTCGATTATCTCTTGACCAGGGTGATAGCAAAAGAGGAATGAATTTGGAAAAAGTCTGGATTTAACATTCCCTACATGTTGAAAGCTAATCTTTGTAGCGAGACAACCCCTTTAACGGGTTAAAGGTGAATAAAGTTTGTTTTTTTATCAAAACCCTCCTCGACCACCTTTTTTTTTTTTTTTCGAATGGACAACACCTTTAAGAAGCAGTAGAAGAGGCCAGCTTCCAAGTTACAAAATGAATGCTCCAACATGCAGTGCAAATCTCATGTAGAATTCTGCTCTTTTCTTCTGTATTTTGTCGCCTCCGGGTGGCATGCCGGCCACTGTTTAGTGTGCAGTACACACACACACATACTTGATAGTACTAAAGCGTCTTGTAGAATTTAAAGGATCTGTGCCTTGCTCACAGTAATCTCATTTTAACTAAATAGCAAATTCCTTCTGCATCTCAGCCGGCTACAATATGTTCTCCTCAATCTGTGCGGCAGAGAAAGGACCGTATTAGAAGGCCAGTACATGCCTCATAGAACCAGGGTATATTTGTTGCAGGTATTTTGTCACCATTCAATTCATCTAAACAGGGATTGCAAAACTTCATGTGCTTGCCGGCCAAATAACCCCAGTCGGCTGTATAGAACGGATTTCCAGAGATAAAAGTTTCTACATGAAATCTGCTGTGATTATTCCCTATAAAGCCAAGTTCACATGGCGTATTGTGGTGCATTGCGCTGTTGAAATTAAAGGAGTTGTCTCACTACAGGCTTTCAGCCTACTTCAAAGTGTCTGGCAGCAAAGGATTTTTGAATTCAGGGGCGTGCTTCTCGTCTGCCTCTTCTCCTCCCCCCTCCCCTCAGCACACAGAAAGCTCTCCTCCATAACTTCTATACAGCAGGGGGGGAGTGAGGGGGTTTGCTGCCAGAGTTAACCCTTTGTGTGCCTGCCTAGGTCTGCTGCAGGATCAGCTGCACTGTCAGCTCCACGGAGACAGGAGAGGGCTGATCTATGAGTGTGGAGAAGTCTATGAAGCTGTGTATGCTAATAGCAGAGCAGGGGGGATATAAGTGTTCCTATACCCCCTGCTTAGCATACAAATCTCCATCTCAAGCAACAAACAAACCCTGTCAGAACAGACACAGGGCAGCTGTGAAGTGTTACTATAATCACAATGTGTCACTAATACAGCAGAGCATGAACTGTTCACATGCCCCCCTGATCTGTTCTATTAGTATAGTCTGAGCTCCACAGACACATCATGATTATAGTAACACACTTCACTGCTGTCACATCGTACTGAGCACAGATCAGCCTCACCTCTGCTCTCCTCAATCTGTGTAGAGAGCAGAAGGGAGCAGGAACACACAAGGTTAATCCACACAGACACAGAAGCCAGAGCCCCCCCTCCTCCCTTCCCTATAGAAGCATACTGTGCGGGAGGGGCTCTGTGCTTGGACCTGCATTCAGAAACAGATGAGTCATCCGCAAAGACAGCCAGTGAGATAAAGATCAACAGGTCAGCTGCTATAGTGATTTCAGGAGCTGATGCACTACTACTAACAGGGATAACTCAAAATCAGTAGACATTTGTAATGAACATATATTGCAAAGCTGCTTGTTTTTTAAATATCTTTTAATTAAAACCCAATCATTGTAGCGAGACAACCCCTTTAGGCACTTGCAGCAGGAAGTAATAGAAACACTAACATGACAGCTTTCGAAGCCTTCATTAGGCTTCCAGCTGCCATGGTAACCGATCGGCACCCAGAGATCTCGCCACGGAGGAGCTGAAGACGTGGCGTCTAAAGGATTAAACAGCAGGAATCGGAGCCAGCTCCAGTCCCGTCTTTTAACAGCAGGTGTCAGCTGCAATTAGCAGCCATCACCCACCTCTTATGTAGTAGACTTACTGAATAAGCCCTCTACATAGGACATTATAGAGAATAGGACATACCCATAAGTCAATTGTCGGTAAGGGGTTAAAGAAGTGATCCCACCATACATATTGATGGCATGTCTATAAAATATGCCATCTTTGTGTTATAGGTGCCCCAAAACCTCTCCATTTTGAACGGAAAGGTAGAACTCTCCTCTTAGATTTCAATGATAGGTCTGAATACAGCCAAACCAAGCATTTCTACTTATTTACATTGTTAACAGCTAAAGAGGCGCTAAAATAACTTTTGGAATTGTGTCCCTTTTTCCGCCTTGGATGTTTATATATAGTTAATATAAAGTTTTAGAGTCATTGGGGGCCATTCTATAAGTTGCGGTTTGGACTATTATTGCTAATTTTAATTTAAAAAAATGTAAAATTATAATTTCACATTTTGTGCTCTCCATAAAGAGACCTTTAGGAGGCATTTCCCCTGTACCTGGGGCTATTATATCACAGGGGAAATACACCCCCTGAAGTTATTAAACAGCTGATTTGGGTCTGATAAGATCCAGTAGCTCTTGCAGTTACCAAGCCCCAGCATTCACATGACCGCTGGCACCGGGAGCAGAAAGCCGTGTATTGAGCACTGTTTACACAACGATCTAGAGGTAATAATCCATGTCCCTGCCTTCTCAGTGTGTCGCTGCGCACTCTGTCCTGACATTCCAGAATGTCTGCAGAGTTAGATGTTGACAGCGGGATGCACTTAGGGCAGAATTGCGGCCTGCAATGTGTTCGAGGTACGGCCGGTAAAATCATAGCACTCATTGTAGATACACATATTAGTTATCTACACGACCGTAATAACCTGTAGAATTAATCTAACAAGTTTTTAAAGAGAACCTGTCACATAGATTATGCCCCCCTTGCTGAGGACAGCACAAGCTAGTGTCAGACCTGCTGTTTCCAGCGCTGTGTCCCTTATTCTGTAAGATGCTGTGGTCTTAGAATGCTCAAATGTGGCAGTTTTAAGCTAGAAAAAGAGTCCCGCTTATTCATGAGCATGGATTAGCCCCCCCCCACCTAAGACTAGCTCCGCCCACCTGACAGTTATTCACCTGTTCCTACCTATTCAAAGTAATATATAATGTCAAAGAATGTCCAGATTTCCAATTATATTTAATATCGTTGATTAGACCACTCTCCATTTATTCAAAGCAAAATAAATAGAAAAAAGAGTATGTAGTCCAGTAAAAAAATCAAATTTTTCATATCAAATGTAACATGATTAAAAAAAAAAAAACACACAGATGAACCCCAAATACAACTGACAGTCCAACCCAAGGTCCAGTAAATCATATAATAGTTGCATTTAGCAAGTTTCAATCTGCATTTCCATCTAATATACAGCACCACAATGTTGAGATAATAACACACATATAATCAGTACATCAAAATGTCCTAAGACCTAAACCATAGACATGGTATCTACCATCAACATAGTAATTAGTAACCCCATGATATTGTATCCTTTAACCAGAAGGATCTGTTGACCGATAGTATATACAAAAAGGTTGCTGTACAAAGGATTGAGATCCATTACCAATAGACCAGACCGCACAGACCCCAGACACGCGTTTCGCGTAAGATGCTCTGAGATCCGTCTCATCTAATAACAGCACCCAGGATCCGCTCTCCATCTAATAGGCAGCACCCGAGGATCCGCTCTCCATCTAATAGGCAGCACCCGAGGATCCGCTCTCCATCTAATAGGCAGCACCCGAGGATCCGCTCTCCATCTAATAGACAGCACCGAGGATCTGCTCTCCATCTAATAACAGCAGCCGAGGATCTGCTCTCCATCTAATAGACAGCACCCAGGGATCTGCTCTCCATCTATTAGTCAGCAGCCGAGGATCTGCTCTCCATCTAATAGACCGCAGCCGATGATCTGCTCTCCATCTAATAGACAGCAGCCGAGGATCTGCTCTCCATCTAATAGACAGCACCCGAGGATCTGCTCTCCATCTAATAGACAGCAGCCGAGGATCTGCTCTCCATCTAATAGACAGCAGCCGAGGATCTGCTCTCCATCTAATAGACAGCAGCCGAGGATCTGCTCTCCATCTAATAGACAGCAGCCGAGGATCTGCTCTCCATCTAATAGACAGCACCCGAGGATCCGCTCTCCATCTAATAGACAGCACCCGAGGATCTGCTCTCCATCTAATAGACAGCACCCGAGGATCTGATCTCCATCTAATATACAGCAGCCGAGGATCTGATCTCCATCTAATAGACAGCACCCGAGGATCTGCTCGCCATCTAATAGACAGCACCCGAGGATCTGCTCTCCATCTAATATACAGCACCACTAATGTTGAGATAATAACACAGCATATAATCAGTACATCTGAGGAAGCATCTTGTGCGGTCCTGGTCTATTTGGTAATGGTCTCCACTCCTTTTACAGCAACCTTTGTTGTATATTACTATCGGTCACACTGTTCCTTCTGGTTAAACGGATACACATACTCATGGGGGTTACTAATTACTATGTTTGATGTAGATACCCATGTCTATGGTTTAGGTCTTAGGACATTTATCAGATGTACTGATTATATGCTGTGTTATTATCTCAACATTAGTGGTGCTGTATATTAGATGGAGAGCAGATTAGAAAACTTGCTAAAATGACAACTATTATTATGTATTTACTGGACCTTTGGCTTTGGACTTGCAGTTTGTATTTGGGGTTCTCTTGTGTGTTTTTTTTTAAATCATGTACATTTGATATACCGGGATACCGGGACGCGGGCGTCACACCGGTACCAGAAGTGATGGGAGTACCGGGACGCGGGCGTCACACCGGTACCAGAAGTGATGGGAGTACCGGGACGCGGGCGTCACACCGGTACCAGAAGTGATGGGAGTACCGGGACGCAGGCATCACACCGGTACCAGAAGTGATGGGCGTACCGGGACGCGGGCGTCACACCGGTACCAGAAGTGATGGGCGTACCGGGACGCGGGCGTCACACCGGTACCAGAAGTGATGGGCGTACCGGGACGCGGGCGTCAAAACGCTACCAGAAGTGATGGGCGTACCGGGACGCGGGCGTCACACCGGTACCAGAAGTGATGGCGTACCGGGACGCGGGCGTCACACCGGTTACCAAAGTGATGGGAGTACCGGGACGCGGGCGTCACACCGGTACCAGAAAGTGATGGGAGTACCGGGACGCGGGCGTCACACCGTACCAGAAGTGATGGGAGTACCGGACGCGGGCGTCACACCGGTACCAGAGTGATGGGAGTACCGGGACGCGGGCATCACACCGGTACCAGAAGTGATGGGAGTACCGGGACGCGGGCATCACACCGGTACCAGAAGTGATGGGAGTACCGGGACGCGGCCAACACACCGGAACAAGAAGGGAGGGGAGTACCGGGACGCAGGCATCACACCGGTACCAGAAGTGATGGGAGTACCGGGACGCAGGCATCACACCGGTCCCAGAAGTGATGGGAGTACCGGGACGCAGGAATCACACCGGTACCAGAAGTGATGGGAGTACGGGGACGCAGGCATCACACCGTACCAGAAGTGATGGGAGTACCAGGGACGCAGGCATCACACCGGTACCAAGAAGTGATGGGAGTACCGGACGCAGGCATCACACCGGTACCAGAAGTGATGGGAGTACCAGGACGCAGGCATCACACCGGTACCAGACGTGATGGGTGTACTGGGCACAGTCATTATACCAGTACCAGAAGTGATGGGAGTACTGGGCACAGACATTATACCAGTACCAGAAGTGATGGGAGTACTGGGCACAGACATTATACCAGTACCAGAAGTGATGGGAGTACTGGGACACAGTAGTAGTAACTGGTTTGTAGAAGTTTTCACCACATGACTTTGGAAACTAGTGCTGGAGACATGAAGCCGTTGCTCCTAGCAACCAATCAGATTGCGGCTCTCCCCTGCAGGAGATGAAAGCTGCCTCCTGATTGGCTGCTGTCAGCGTTCCATCCACTCTGTGACCTCACAGGCCGCTCACCTGTCACACTGATGAAGATCTCCTCGTCCGCGCTCTGCGCCCCCTCCATGTCCTCATCGTCTCCCCGCAGCTCATCCCGGGCTTTCTTCCGCCAGCCCAAGCTCCGCCCCCTGGTTCCTGGGCTCTTGTCAGTTCTCCTCTTCATGGCTGCAGAGCTGGCGCATCGTGGGCATCAATATGCAGCGGAGCGGTGACGGCTCCCTGGTGCTGACGAGCCTCCCTCCTCCCCTCGCTGGCCTGTTATTCTGCTGAGGTTGCTGTACATGGGAGCCGCCGTGTTGTTCTGGCCGGCATCGCGGACACACACGCCCCTGTGATGGTGACGGGAGGGCGGAATGAGCCTCGGCCAGGGCAGGAGGGGCTCAGCGCTGATTGGTCGGCCGCCGCTGACGTCACAGACAGCGTGGTCACTTTGTTGTGTGTGTCATCTTAACCCTTTAACCCCCAAGGACCTGTGACCTCCCTCTGTTTGCCAGTCCCTGACTTCTATATGTTGTGCCTCTATTCCTCCTAGAAATGGATCACTGGGTCTGTCAACTGGGTGTTACTAATCCAGTTTGTAAAGGGGCGTGTCCCTGTACACACTGGGGTAGATTTATCAATTGTGTCTTACTTTTAGAGAGTGTAAACTTAGACTAGATAGTCTTACAATGCACCACATTTAGGCCGTGTTCACACGGCTTATCCACGGCGTATTGGTGCGCCGTTTTGCGCTCACAAATCCGCCTTGAATATGGGGCGGGAGGGGGGCGGGGCCGGAGCGCGGCGGGGGCGCCGCTCCCAGCCCCATAGACAATGCATTGTTTACGGCGCGTCCGCGCCGTAAATAATGTGCATGTCACTTTCTCCCCCGCGGCGGATTTGCCGAGCGGGGAGGAGCGACGGAATCCACTGTTCTCTATGAGAGCAGTGGATTACCGTAATGACTCCGCCGGATTGGCGCCGTATTGAAGCGCAAATCCGGCGCGGAATACGGCGCCAATCCGTCGGCAAATAAGCCGTGTGAACGAGCCCTTATAGTGTTGATAAATCTGGTGCAGGTTAGAACTGTGTAGTCTAAGTTTGTACCATCTTCAAGTTGGCTTACTTTTAATTTGGTCGTAGATTCTGGCGCATTTTTTGTCGCATATAAGCAACGCCCTTTTTACGAAGCCACACCCCTTTGCCGGACGAGGCGCAGAAGCGCCTGAAACACATAGTAAATGTGGCAAAAAGCTTGTTTTTGGTGAAAATTTAGCCTGCCTTGATAAATGTGCCCCACTGTCAGCTCTGATTGGACAGCATCAGACTGCAGGACACACCCCCAGTTAGTAACACCCAGCTGACTATTTCAGTAATAGATTTCTAGAAGGAATAACCAAGGAACAGCACAACACCATTCTAGGCCGTCTTGTACTACAGATTCAATTCAAATTTAACCTTCGGTTCACGTCCACCCAAATCGAACTTTATCATCAAACAATCAACCATAACTGTAATCCTAAACATAAATTGGGATTCATGAAGAGGTGTTCCTATCAAAGACTTTCACTAGATATGCCATCAACGTCTGATGCAGGTCCCATCTCTAGGACCAGCACCTGTGTCGGGAACAGGCCCCCCAAAATTATGGCTAAGAATTTAGATCCGGTGGCGCTTGTGCACAACTCCATTATATTCTATGGAAGCCGAACACCGCTCACCTGTATCGGAAACTCCCTTAGAACAAAATGTAAAGTCGTGCACAAGCCCAACCAAGTCTCCTTTCTCAGCCAACATTTTTGGGGTCCCCTTTCCGAGATTCGTGCAGGTCCCAGAGGTGTAGGTCCAATCAGACTTTGATGGCATATCCTAGTATTATGCCATGAAAGTCTATGGTGGGAAGACCACCTTAAAGATTTTCTAGCTACAAAGATCATATCTGTAATGATGGAGACAGTAAAAATAAGCACTTTTGCAACTGGTTTGTATTACCTACATCATTTAGTATAGCAGCTATTAGCTAATCTGTGTGCGTCTAGAGCTAATTCTGCAGGCTGAGGTTGGGCCACACCCCGTTTGCAGTGATTGGCTGTCTGATATTTAGTTCATCCTTGGTTGAGACACGCCCTCTGTACTGTGATTGACTGCCTGCACACCTGTGCGTATTCCCCTCTAACCTGTGAAAAAATGAAAGTAAAACTGCCTCCCCCAGCTTTCTGTGCTGGCTGTGACTGCTCCTATCACAGTGATAGCTGTATGTGAACAATCTGGGCAATTACTGAGTCCCTAGCTGTTACGGCATGTCCCCACGGCACGGGTTTGTGGACGTTTTTTCAGACGGTTTGCAGTTTTGCAGACCATCTGAAAAACCGTCCGCAAATGAGCACAATTGGGCTCTATGGAAAACCCGTGCAGCAGTGCCCAATGCACGGGTTTTACGCTCGCCGGCCGCCCGAAAAACATTGAACATGCAAATTCTTCCGTCCTGTTTTCTGACTGAATATGTGCATGTCAATGTGAAGCGGGAGGGCTTTTCTCCGCTCATCGCGGAGCTTGTGAAGAGAGGTGACAGTTCTCCAGACATGAGAACTGACCATTGCAGGAGGTCTGCAGAGCTGTGACATCCTCTCCCACTGCTCACACAGAATGATGATGTCACCAGTCTTCAGTGAGGGAAGACTCGCCTCCTGGGAGGAGAGACCCACCCCTGGATTTGAAGCTATAGGACAGAGAGAAACAGCTCAAGTCTGCAAAAGCCTGTGGCGAGAAAACCCCTTTAACATCTGCAGGGCTAAACTTACTGGTCCCTGTCACCTCTGATCCAGCAGCTCTTATGCTCTGACGTCACTTCTTGTCTTATGTAAATTCCAGTCCAAAGTCACATTAGGGGGTGTTCACACAATGGTTTTGGACACTGATTCTGGGTGCAGATTCTGCATCCAGTCAGTGTCCAAACCAAGTGTTTAACATATGTAAAATCAGCGTTGTTGTTCAGACAACGCTGATTTTACAAGAGTATTAGCGGCGCATAATGTCTGGGCTGTCCATGTTTTTTTATTTTATTAATACTTTATTCTTTTTGTGTTTTTTTTAAATATTTTTTATTTTACATATTGTGCCCACCACAAGGTCACATAAAGACCTTTGGGAGCAATTTTTACACAACTTTTTTTCCCCTGATTTTCCTTTATAACCGGGGCTGATATATTAGGAGAAATCCTGAGGAAATATATTCCCCTGTACTGAATAAAGAGCTGATCTGTGTCTATTAAAATCTAGCAGCTCATGTAATTATAGGGCAGTAAACCTGAAGTTTATCTTTTGTTGCTTTCGGGTGCTTTCACACAGCGCAGTTTTGGGGCAGCTTTAACTGCGCTCCAGTTAAACTGCCTTTATTACAAGCAAACTTCTTTCAGTTGTCTAAATTATTTCAGTTGTCTAAACATCAGAAAGATGTTTCAAGTAAGTAATCAATTACTGTGTTTGAAGTCTTATGGATTACAAGCACACTAAGGGGGACATGTATGAAAACTGTCTTGGTCTAAGACTTTCTTTGTTGCCCATAGCAACCAATCAGAGCTCCCCTTTCATTTTTCCAGAGCACTATATGAAATGAAAGGGGCGCTTGATTGGTTGCTATGGGCAACAAGGAATGTCTTAGACCAGGGGTGGGCAATTAATTTTCCCATCGGGCCGCATGAAAAAGTGCGATGCTTTTGGAGGGCCGGACTAATAAAAACATAGGGTGAACGGGGGGAAAATCGTTTTTTGGGTGATTATTTTTGTGGAAACTTACTGGGGGATGTATCTATATACCTGCCTTACTCATGGTACACAGTAAGGCAGGTATATACAGCTCTCCTCAGTAAGGTAGGTATGTAGATGTATGTCCCCTCAGTCTGGCAGGTATATACAGCTCCCCTCAGTCAGTCAGGTATATACAGCTCCCCTCAGTCAGTCAGGTATATAGATATAGGTACCCGCAGGCAGGTATATAGATAGATACAGCTCCCCACAGGCAGGTATATAGATAGATACAGCTCCCCACAGGCAGGTATTTAGATACAGCTCCCCACAGGCAGGTATATAGATAGGTTCAGCTCCCCTCAGGCAGGAATATAGATAGGTACAGCTCCCCACAGGCAGGAATATAGATAGGTACAGCTCCCCACAGGCAGGAATATAGATAGGTACAGCTCCCCTCAGCCAGGAATATAGATAGGTACAGCTCCCCTCAAGCAGGTATATAGATAGATATAGCTCCCCTCAAGCAGGTATATAGATAGATATAGCACCCCTCAGGCAGGTATATTTAAGGCTCCAAACAGGCAGGTATATAGCTATTTAGGGCTCCATACAGGCAGGAATATAGTTAAAGCTCCACACAGGCAGGTATATAGCTAGTTCGGGCTCCATACAGGCAGGTATATAGCTAGTTAGGTCTTCCCACAAGCAGGTAGGGCTTCCCACAGGCAGGTATATAGACAGGGCTTTCCACAGGCAGGTATATAGACAGGGCTTTCCACAGGCAGGTATATAGACAGGGCTATCCACAGGCAGGTATATAGACAGGGCTATCCACAGGCAGGTATATAGACAGGGCTTTCCACAGGCAGGTATATAGACAGGGCTATCCACAGGCAAGTATATAGACAGGGCTATCCACAGGCAGGTATATAGACAGGGCTATCCACAGGCAGGTATATAGACAGGGCTATCCACAGGCAAGTATATAGACAGGGCTTCCCACAGGCAGGTATATAGATAGGGCTTCCCACAGGCAGGTATATAGATAGGGCTTCCCACAGGCAGGTATATAGATAGGGCTTCCCACAGGCAGGCATATAGATAGGGCTTTCCACAGGCAGGCATATAGATAGGGCTTCCCACAGGCAGGTATATAGTTTTATGACCAAAATAACAAACACTAATACTCACCTTGGCTTACCTGCTTCCCGGCCGAGCGCGCTCGTCTTCTATCCGAGGAGCGTCCCAGGCTGGTGGGCGTGATGACATCATGCCGCCAGCGCTGGGACGCTCCTCCATCAGCTCCTGGGCCCGCACAGAGTTATTACTCTGTGTGCGCCTAGGAGAGGCAGCGGTGCGGTGAGCGGAGTTCACCGCGTCGCTGCCTAATTCACCAGCAATAGTAGCGCTGACGGCCCGCGGCGGCCTCTCATCAATACCCGGCCGCGGCGGGCCATCAGCGTTACTATTAGTACACCTGGGCATCGTACGCCGGGGACTGCATCCGACCAGCTAGCTGGCCGGATGCGGCCCGGGGGCCTACTTTGCCCAGGTCTGTCTTAGACCAAGACAGTTTTCAGACATGTCCCCCTAATTGATTACTCACTTTCCAAACAGTTTAGATAAGTGAAAAAAGCTTGCTGGTAATAAAGGAAGTTTATTTAGTGCGCAGTTAAAACTGCACCAAAACTGCGCTGTGTGAAAGCACCCTTTTAGTTGTATAATTAGTAGTGGTTAACTAAACAACTTGAAGAAAACATTTTAATGACAGGTGACAAATTTATTATGCTTATAACGCTGTCTAGAATAACTTCATCCGAAGTGAAGGTGGAGTGAAATGCACCAGGTTTATTAACCCCTTAAAGGGGTTGTCTCGCTACAAAGAATAGCTTTCAAATTGTAGGGAACTCAAAATAAAGACATTTTCCAAATATATTGCTTTGTTCATCTGTTTTCTTTAAGGAGATACAAGTGAATTTATGACCTCCCTGGCTATTTCTGTTCCCTCAGTAACAGACCTGTAAACAATTCTCCCCCCTGCTGTTTGTTCTATGTGATAGCAGTGAGTGATGTCATCACACAGGTCCAGGCAGTGTCTGTGCTGCTGGGCAGTACAAAGCTTGATTTATCTCAAGTAAACAGCTTTAATTAGGGCTTTTGTTTGAGGGATCAGATAAAAAGTCCTGTTAGTAGTTTCAGAAGCTTCTGAGCTAATCTGATCTAATTAGCAACTGAACGCACAGGCCTGGATACACCATGAAGCTTATGCAAATTTCAGTCAGTCTGAACCAGGAAGTGACAGAGTATTTCATTCATGCAGCCTATGAAACTCTGTAGGGAGACAACTCCTTCAAGCCGCACGCCTGAAAAGTAGTTAATGACCAGAACATTTTTTTCGTTTTTGCCTCCTTGTGTTTCAACAGTTGTAACTTTTTTATTTTTTCAATGATGCAGTTGTATGAGACCTTGTTTTATTTGAGACGAGTTGTACTTGTAAAAAAAATGTAAAAAAAACAAAAAAGTTTTGAAAAAATTTAAAAAATTCTGCAATTATTTATAAGTGAACTAAAACTATTCCCCCATAAAGTTCATTTATAAATAATTGCAGAATTTGTTAAAAAGTTTTAAAATTTTTTATTTTTTTTTACACCATTCACATTTCACACTTAATAACTTGTTAGATTATTTCTACAGGTTATTATGGTCATGTGGATACCTAATATGTGTAGGTTTTGTGTGTGTGTGTAATGTATGCACAATTATTTTTTATTAAATATTTATTTTATTATTTGTTTTTATTTATTTTTTTTACACTTTTTATGTTTTTTACTTTTTTTTTGTTAAATCCCATGAAGGTAGAACTGTGTTATTTTTATTTTTTTTACACTTGTTAAAGTATTAGCATATTCATATATTCATATATGCTAATACATTATAATCTGTATCAGTCTGACACAGGCAGTGATCAGGACAGCACACAGTGTGTCCTGATCACTGGCTTGTTACACATACAGCCCTGGGGCTACTCTAGGTCCCCAGGGCTTACTGTGCAGCAGTCCCCCGGGCTCTGTTGTGTCACCGGGCGTTCCGATCACCCAACCGAGCAGGGAAAACCCTTTTTATTGCACTGCGGTGATGATCCGTGGCAATCAAAGGGTTAAAGCATCGGGGAGCGGAGGTTCCCTCGCTCCCCGGTGCTCGCAGGAGCTGTGCTGGGATCAGGGCTGTGTAGTACAGCCCCGACCGCAGCGCTGCTGCGGCGCCGGGCGCTGCGAACTCCGATGTCTGCAGCGACACCAAAAGATGTTGCTGTAGACGATCAACCTGAAATGCCCGCCGTCAAAAGAGAGTGGGTGGTTGTTAAGGAGTTAAAGATGCACCTAATTTTTTTGCACTCAATGTTGGTGTGTATCCATTACCAGGTGTGTGTTTCACTAGCCAGCAGACACAACCCCCCCTCACCCCAACCCTTGGTCACTGCATAATGTTAACCTGAACCCATAGCCTTAAAAATCACACCAGTGTTACGTAGATTAACTTCCATTTAGTCATTAGCATAATCACGTGATCTAAACATAGACATACAACCTTAATGCCAACTCAATTAAAACTGATACATTCACTATACATATTTAAAACCCTAAATATACAGACAGACAAGTAACATAAACTATGGTGGGGATACTGCGATAAGTATCTTATTAATAAATATAGAATAGATCGCTACGGTAGTTCATACCTAACAGAGCTCTTGCATTTGATTATTATTTCCAATATGCTTCATGCATGCATACCTTTTTCATCCAATACCCGTCTTGTATTGGGTTATCTACCTTCTCAATCGTATAATATCTGAATGTATCAAGGCGTCCAGAGTGGATATCTACAAAGTGTTTGGCAGCTCCCGAATGGTGAGACAGATTATTTTTTATTATATTCTTGTTCAGCAATTCTTACTTTTAACTTTCTGATGCTGATGCCAACATATTTTTTACCTCAACTCGTGCAGTAAATGACATAGGTTAATGAACCTATCTATCTTATGCATTGTAGTATGATTAGAGTTTTTCCAAAATGTTTTAGTTTTCATGGCATATTTGCAGGTTCCTCATCTGGTGCCCCCACAGTGAAAAAATCCCATTTTTGGCAACCATGTTTTTTTATAATTCAAACTCCCATCAAAATAACTTGGAGATAGTTGACCACTATCTCCAATTGGTTTTGTTTCTTCTCAGGACACAAAGTATCCCTTGATCCACCATTCTTGCTAAGAAAGGATCCTGCCTCAATATCCCAATATTTTTGTATCTTTCTAATGTCCTCAGAGTCTCTGTATGGAGTAGAAATCACCATTTTATTGAACATTTAGTTTTTCTGTTTCCCGTTTGTTGTGTAATAGAGATCGTTGTTTTCGATTACTAATTTTAGAATACACTGTATTTATTGATTTTTCTGAATACTCTCTGTCTTTGAGTCTATTGCCAATATTAACCCTTTCTATATTGAAGTCACTATCTTTTGTACATGACCTTCTAGCTCTTATCATCTGTCCCATTGGAATAGAGGCTATAGTATGGGGAGAGTGGCAACTATTAGCTCGTAACACTTTGTTCCCACTATGCGGTTTCCTATATAGGGAGGTATATGCTTTTTCTTTTTCTACAGCCCCTTAGATGTCTAAAAATGGAATAGCAGTTTGTTTCAATCTGGAAAGTAAAACATAAATTACAATCATTATCATTGAAGTATGTAACAAATTTGGGTATGGACTCTACACCGTGCTGCCACACTATCAAAATATCATCGATTTAGCATCCATACCAACAGCGGCCATACCTTCACCGTAGGGGTTACAAACACTGCCATGAAAACTAAAACATTTTGGAAAAACTCTAATCGTACTACAATACATAAGATAGATAAGTTCATTAATTGTGACTCACATCATATAGTATATGTCATTTACTGCACGAGTTGTGATAAAATATGTTTTATATAGCAATGACCAAACTTTTAAAATTCTCAATATGCTTTAATCAAATAACGATATAATATTTCGACAATAGTCTGTAAAGCATAGTAAAGTGCAAGTACTACTCAGAATGCAATGCAATCCATGTCTCTGCGATGCATAGCGGTGAGGATAAGCTGGAGGACACGAGCCGCCCGCACACCTGTGCGACGTTTCGAAGACTGGCTTCTTTCTCAAGCATGCGCAGTGGGGTAGGTGTATACCTTATATACATTTCTATTTCACAGAATACAAGTGTTTACAATATTACAATGTTATAAAAACACTCTCATTTCAAGTTTCTCATTTAATCCTTTGGGGCTGAGAGCATCAAGTGTGACTATCCAAATATTTCTCTTTTAATCAAATATTCGGTAGTTGTTGCACCGATATAGTTTTTAACCCTTTCCAGCACACACCATTTTAGTTCAGCAACGTTGTGTTTTGCTTCAAAAAAATGGCGAGCGACAGTATTTTCTTGTTTGTTACCATCAGTCATATTTTCCTCTTTTTCACTGTTTTTTTCTTTTTTTGTTTTATAAAGCCTAATGGCTGACCTGTGTTCGTTTAATCTGATTTTAATTTGCCTGCTGGTTTGGCCTGGATAGGGTTTGCCACAAGGGCATTTTAACATGTTTATGACTGAAGTACTTGTACATGTGTGGTATTCACGTATCTGTATGGGGAAACCCTGTGTGGGATGGTTAATGGTGGCACCTCTAATTATACTGTGGCAGTTTTGGCAACTAAGGCAAGGATATGTACATTTCTTCTTTGTATGTAATGTTGTTTGTTTAATTTGGGGTTTGTCCTTTATATCGGAATGGACAAAATTTTGTCCTAATGTACGGCCTCTACGGTAAATAAATAGGGGGTGTTCCCTGAATAAGGATCCATATTGGGGATCATGTTTCATGAGGTCCCAATACTTTTTGATAACTTTTTTTTACTGTCGTGGCATGCTTATCATAAGTTGTTATCATAGCTATTCTATTATTTCTGCTATGATCTCTCTTTCTTGGTGTGAGTAAATCCTTCCTCTCTTTTTGTAATACCTCCTTGCCAATTTTTTCAAGAGTATCTCTTTTGTATCCTCGTTTTGTAAACTTATCGGTTATTTTTTGCATTTGTTCAACGTATGCCTCATTACCCGAACAGATGTGGCGGGCCCTGATGTATTCTCCTTTGGGTATTGCCTGGAATATTTGGGGCGTATGGTAGCTTTGGCGATGTAATATTTTATTCCTATCCGTTTCTTTAGAGTACATTTTAGTTTCCAAATGGGTTCCCTGTTTTGTTATCATAACATCCAAATAATGTATTGTTTGTGTGTCCTTAGTGACAGTAAATTCAATGGAGGCATGTATCTCATTAATGTGTTTTAAGAAGGTATTAAGCTGTGGTTCCGTACCACTCCAAAGGACGACTACTTGGTAAAATAAGTTTACTTAGACTACTATGTCTACATTTGAGGATATAGCTAAAACTACGGAGGCACGAGCCGAGACATTCTAATTCGCAGAACAGGAGAAATAGAAACAAGCCGAGAAATCAGGCTTGGGGCTAGAAAAAAACAGAGAGCCAACAACAGCTGACTACCCAAAGAAATAAGAACAACTGAGAAAGAAACTAATTTAACCCTTCACGCATCCACCATAAGGCCTCGTTCACACGGCTTATTTCATAGCAGAAATAATAGAATAGCTATGATAACAACTTATGATAAGCATGCCACGACAGTAAAAAAAGTTATCAAAAAGTATTGGGACCTCATGAAACATGATCCCCAATATGGATCCTTATTCAGGGAACATCCCCTATTTATTTACCGTAGAGGCCGCACATTAGGACAAAATTTTGTCCATTCCGACATAAAGGACAAACCCCAAATTAAACAAACAACATTACATACAAAGAAGAAAGGTACATATCCCTGTCTTAGTTGCCAAAACTGCCACAGTATAATTAGAGGTGCCACCATTAACCATCCCACACAGGGTTTCCCCATACAGATACGTGAATACCACACATGTACAAGTACTTCAGTAATTTGCATGTTAAAATGTCCTTGTGGCAAACCCTATGTAGGCCAAACCAGCGGGCAAATTAAAATCAGATTAAACGAACACAGGTCAGCCATTAGGCTTTATAAAACAAAAAAAGAAAAAAACAGCGAAAAAGAGGGAAATATGACTGATGGTAACAAACAAGAAAATACTGTCGCTCGCCATTTTTTTGAAGCAAAACACAACGTTGCTGAACTAAAATGGTGTGTGCTGGAAAGGGTTAAAAACTATATCGGTGCAACAACTACCGAATATTTGATTAAAAGAGAAATATTTTGGATAGTCACACTTGATGCTCTCAGCCCAAAAGGATTAAATTAGAAACTTGAAATGAGTGTTTTTATAACATTGTAATATTGTAAACACTTGTATTCTGTGTAAATAGAAATGTATATAAGGTATACACCTACCCCACTGCGCATGCTTGAGAAAGAAGCCAGTCTTCGAAACGTCGCACAGGTGTGCGGGCGGCTCGTGTCCTCCAGCTTATCCTCACCGCTATGCATCGCAGAGACATGGATTGCATTGCATTCTGATAAGTACTTGCACTTTACTATGCCTTACAGACTATTGTCGAAATTTTATATCGTTATTTGATTAAAGCATATTGAGAATTTTAAAGGTTTGGTCATTGCTATATAAGGTATGTACGTGAGAGGTGGAAGCTCATGAAACCAAACTTGTGCTGAAAGGAACCACACTCAATTACCAAGAACCATTGTGTTATAAAATATATGTTGGCAGCACCATCAGAAAGTTAAAAGTATGAATTGCTGAACATGTGGCTAATATAAAAAATAATCTGTCTCACCATTCGGGAGCTGCCAAACATTTTGTAGATATCCACTCTGGACGCCTTGATGCGTTCCGATATTATGCGATTAAGAAGGTAGATAAACCAATACAAGGCAGGGAATAGATGAAAAAGGTATGCATGCGTGAAGCATACTGGAAATTAGAGTCAAATGCAAGAGCTCTGTTAGGTATGAACTACCGTAGCGATCTATTATATATTTATTAATATTATACTTATCGTATCCCCACTTTAGTTCATGGTACTTGTCTGTCTGTATATTTATGGTTTTAAATATGTATAGCGAATGTATCAGTTATAATTGAGTTGGCATTAAAGTCGTATGTCTATGTTTAGATCACGTGATTATGCTAATGACTAAACGGAAGTTAATCTACGTAACAGGTGTGTTTTTTAAGGCTATAGGTTCAGGTTAACATTATACAGTGAACAAGGACAGAGAGCTGTCTGAAACGCGTTTGCCGTGTTTTCCTTCCTAATTTTACCTGTATGTGAAGAGTAAATAAAGTTTAAGATAATTTCAGAGATGCTAGTCCATCTTCATTTTGTTGTCGATTTGGCTTGTTTGCCGTAAGCCTAGGACCGGGACATCAAACAAGAAGCGCATGTCTTTCTGGGATTACCGATATATACAAGCTATCTGTGGGTGAGCAACAAATGGTCTTTTTCCTTGTTGTATTTCATGCCCAAGATAGTTTAGGCAGTACTGGAAAATAATGGTGTCCACACAAAATATTGACACTTTGGGCACAATTTGTCCATTTTCTCTCAGGGATTTACTCACTTTTGTTGCCAGCGGTTTAGACATTGATGACTGTGTGATGAGTTATTTTGAGGGCACACCAAGTTTACACTGTTATACAAGCTGTGCACTGATTACTTTACATTGTATTAAGGCGTCATACAGTGAGAAGCAAAAGAATAAAAATGTTCGGAACTTTTGAATTTCAGGCTCCATGTCTCACCATCCACTACAACTTTATATGTGAGACTACGATCATTTTATAGAAACTCATCTTGGCTATCTCACCAGTATAGGTCTCCTGTGTGATTACATATGGGCGTAGACTTTGCTGGGAGCATGGAGATTAGCCATGGATCCGTGGGTGGTACAAAATTTGTAGAAAAAGAGAAATGTTCTCCAGTATCTCCTAAAAATGTAAATTATTTGATTTAAATAATTTAACATTCATGACTACATGAAAGACAGCTGACGCGTTTCAGGGTGAAAATACCCCTTAGTCATAGCATACTCAAAGACAGACTCAAACTACCTCTTGTACCTTCACTAATAATCATGTGCGTTAATCTATATAGACACCTGTGATGCTTAAAACAACAACACCAATAAAAATGAAAATAAAGACAAGTCAAAATAGTACTCAAATACATGGAAAAATATTCAATAATGATAAAAAAGATAATTTTTATAATTTAATCCAGATGGAACTCTGATGTTCAACTTGAATATCCAATGGGCTTCCCAATGTAACAAAAGTTTTTTAAGTTCCCCACCCCTAACACCTAAAGTTACATGTTATTTTCCAAAAAAGAAAAAAATTAGACCCAGTCCTCTAAGTTCTTTAAAAAATGGGGAGATTTTATAAAAACCTTCTACACCTCGGATGAGATTAGGGAAGTCATGAACCTTTCGTGTACACGCCCCTGGTATTTTCTTCCTTTTTTTGGGCGGGTCAACGGGGTCGATTGGAATTTAAAATCCACCCTTTTTATTTCCATCTTCATCTGCCCGGGCTGCGAGAAGGGCCTTCTCCAACGCCCGCGTTTTCCCCCACCAAGGGTTTTCCCACCCAACCTCCGGGCCAAAGGAGCCGTGAGGGCTCATTTGGTTTTATATCTCATCTCTTTTCCCAAAGAGCACCCCTGAAAGTAACCCCCCCCGGGTTTTAAACCAATTTAGTGTTTTTAATAGCCCCAAAGGGGCCAGGTTGTAGTTATGGTTTATTTTGGTTTTTGCTTGATTTTTTTTTTTTTTTTTTGGTGGGGGGGGGGGGGGCCCATTGTTTTATTTACCATGCATAGAGCCTCACTCTCCCTTTAAATAGTTTTTTTTAAGTCCTATTGTGATTGTTACTTTTTTTTTCCCTATGTGACAGAAAATATTTTGTATCCCTTTGAATGTTGTAAGCGGGCCCCTCCCTTTGTTTCCTTATCCCCAAATTTCTGTTTATATATTTAAAATTTTGAATAAAAATTATGTTTATAAAAAAAAAAAAAAATTAGACATGTCTCCCTGATGAACTGTTGAGAAATGTCTAGACATAATTAGGGTTTGTAGCATGCAAGACGGGTTAAATAAAAAAACCCTTTATAAGATTTCTACTCATACAACCAATATATAAAAAAATTACGGCTTCCCATTTAAAATCGCATAAATAATTTAAACATGTTTAAAATTTTATAAAATCATTGATTTTAAAACATCGGTTTCCCCTTTGCGGGTTTACCTAAATTTCCCATTTTTAACTCTTTTGGGTAATTTGGGCACATTTTGGCAACGTCAACGACCATCTAAAAGTTTCCCTCTGATGGACAACGAAGAACTTGGAACAGATTTTTCTGAAAACAAACTAGCAGAAAGTAAAGTAGCAAGAGATTTGCCCTTCATTAAGTATTCCTATATTAAGTATATTAGCAGAGGTGTTATCTTACAAATGATATTAATTATCCTGTTATACTGATTACTGTAAACAGTAGAAAATGTAAGAGTGGAAGGTCTGAATTTGATACAAACCCCAAACCTTTTTTAGAAAATTTTTTCCCTTTTTTTTGGGCAGAAACAATGTTTTTGCCCTATTGATTTTCCCTTTTTGGATAAATCTTTTCCTTCAGGTGTTTTTCCACCATTTTGAACTCCCTTTTCCTAAGGTTTCCCCGGGTTTCCCCAGAAAGGGCTCTTTTTGCTCGAAAAACCCTCCCCTACCGGGAAGAGCTCATTGAATTTTGCGGGAAAGACTATTTATAATGTGTAACACTGTGTTTCCAGCAAAGCTTTTCCTAAACAGGGCTGTGCATACTGTATTTTTTTTTCCACAGCAAAAAAAAAAATATTTTAAAAATTAATCAACCCTTATTAAACTGAATGTAAATTTCAAATTTGGTAAGGGTTTTTAAATTAAGGGTAGGAAAAAAAAACCCCAAACCCATACATTTGGGGAAAAAAATTTTTGGGCACCCCCAAATTTTGTGCAAGTTCTCCCACTTAAAAAGATGAGAGAGTTCTGTAATTGACATCTGTAACGGAGGCGGCGACAACAGAAAAACTTTGGAAGCGCCGACCCCCTAACTTTCTGGTTTTGGACCACGGGTGGTCACCGCAGGCGAATGGAAAAGGAGAACCACCCAGGGGAAGCGGAGTCTAAGGAGCCCCGGGTTCCCCTTAAACCGGGGGCCCGCCGCAAAGGGGGAAAACGGACATCTGGGGGGAACCCCCAGGCCCGCGCCCCCTGCCCGTGGCTACCTGCGGTGACACCGGGAGGTGCAGGACGGGAAACCCAAAGGCGGGGGGTAGAAAAAGGAACAGGGGGTAGCATGTCCAGCAGGATACACCCGGAAAAAAACGAAACACAAAGCAATATCAGGATACGGCGGGGAAAAGGACGGGTAACACACGGGGATACACAAGTACAGGATGGGGATCACGGCGGGAAATACCAGAACATGCCAGCAAATACGGGCCCGGGGATAAAGGGCAAGATACAGAAAGACCAGGACAGCAGCAGCCCGACAAATATGGCCCGGGAGCTCTAAATGACTACTGGAACGGGACCAGCATCTCAGGGGTTTAAAGTCCAGAGACCAGGAAAGGGGGCTCAAGAGGGCCCTCAGCATGAACGGCAACAAACGAAATTGCTCCAAATTAAAACCTGACCCTGAAGACAGTTTGGGAACCCCTCTTTTTGCCAGGGGTCAAAAAGTCAAGAAGAAGTTTGAACAGGACGGGGAAACCAAAAAGGGGCGGGAATCCCGGGCCCCCCCGAAACCCCCTAGGAGGCACAGTGCGCACACAGGCCCCAAAGGAAGCAACGGGAAAAAAGGCAAGTACCGGGAAAGGAAACGACTGTTGGGGGGGCCAAATTCCCGGGGACCGGGGCTTAACCGGGGACGTCCCCCCCCCCCCCCTGGGAGCCATCCCTCCCCCCCCCTCCAAATCACAAAAATAGCTTTCCCCAACCGTGGGTTCCAGGGGCCCAAAACTTTTTAAGGGGGGCAACCCCAAAAACCAAAAACGGTTTTGAATAAGCCATATAGGGGAACACCTAGATAAGAGGTGCATGGGGGGAAACAAAGGGGGGCACAGGCAAAAAAGGGGAAAGGGGAAACTCGGGGGCGGGAAACAACAAAAGGGTCGGGAACGCTCGGGCTGGACCTTTGAGCTAGGAAACCCGGACACTCGGGGGCTGGACCATGAGCTGGGAAAACCCGGAAACGCCCCTGGCGGGACCATGAGCAGGCAATGGACGCCTGGGCTGGGCCATGAGCTGGAAAAGGGGCCCGTCGGGGCGGACCATAAAAGAAAAAAACAAGGGACGCTCTGGGCCTGGAACCATGAGTTAGGCAACGGACGCCTGGGCTGGACCTGAGCAAGGCAACGGACCCCCGGGTTTGGACCATGAGCAGGCAAGGGCCCAGGGGTGCGACGCCCCGGGCGAACCATAAAGTCAGCGGGCACGGGTTGCTGACGTTTCGGCGAACCATAAACCCAGGGGGGCACGTTTGCTGACGCTCGGGGCGATTCCATGACCCAAGCAGCAGGGGGTGCTGATTTTTCGGGCAACCTATGCCGGGGGGGCCCGGGTTGCTAAACCCCTCTGGCTAACCATGAGCCAGCAGGCAGGGGTTGCTGACACTCTGGGCAACCTTGACCAGGGGGCCCCGGGTGCTGACACCCCTTGGTAAACCCATGACCCCGGGGCCAAGGGTTTTAAAACACCGGGGAAAACCTTTAGCCAGGGGGCCCCAGGGGGCTGTTTGCTCTTGGCGATCCATGAGCCACGGCATGGGCTAAATCCTTGGCGAACCATGAGCCAGGGGGCATGGGTGCTGATCCCCCCGGCCGAACCATAAGCCGTGGGCACGGGGGCTGACGCCTGGGCAAACCCCAAAGAGCCAGGGGGCAGGGGGGTTTTTGACGCTCGGGGGGGAACCAGGGACCCCCAGGGGGCACGGGTGCTACGCTCTGGGGGAACCATGAGCCAGCTGGCACGGGTGTTTATGTTTCCGGGCAAACCATGACCCCACGGGCACGGGGGCTGACGCCGGGGCAAAACCATGAGCCACGAGCACGGGTCTGATGCTGGGGGGCAAACCCATGACCCCACGGGCACGGGTGCTGCCCGCCTGGGGGAACCCATGAGCCACCCGGACAGACAACCTCTGGGGAAACCAGACCCAGGGGAACAGACAAAACACTCTGGGCAAAACCAAATGACCCAACGGACAAAAAGACACTTTTGGGCCCGAACCAGGGGGCCACCCCGGGAACCAGACCGGGGAAAACCCCTCTGGGCGAACCAAAAAGCCAGGGGGACAGAAAAGACACTTTTGGGCAAACCAACCACCGGACAGGGATACTGACCCCACTGGGCGAATCATGAGCCACGGACGGGAAAATGACACTCTGGGCAACCCCAATGACCAGCGGACGGGGAAATACTGACGCTTTTGGGTGAACCATTAGCCAGCAGACAACAACACTGTGGCGAACCATGAGCCAGCGGCCCAGACAGACACTTTTGGATAAACCAAAGACCCAAAGGGGGACAGACAGACGGGGAAGACAGCAGAAAAAACTTAGGAAAGGGGTCACCACGGCAGGATCCATGGTAAATTTCCATTCTGAAACCCGGATTCGGCGACAACAGCGTATTTTTAAAATCGCCGACCGCTAAAAACGGGGTGTGAATCCACTTGGTAAACCGCAGGCGAAAATGGAAAATTTTGGAGAACCACCCAGGGACGGAGCCCCTTAAGGGGGGCCCCCTGGTCTTCACCAAGCCCCCCGCAAAGCGGGCAGACTTACTGGGGGAAACCCCCCGGGTTTGCTACCCCGGGACGTGGCTCCCTGCGGTACAGCCGGGGGTGGCGGGACGGGAACCCACGGGCCCGGTGGTACCCATGTGCGGGCGGGTTTCACCCGGGAATAAACAATGCATAGAAAACACAGGAAATGGCAGGAACGGGAAACGGGTTAACACACAGGATACAGAAAGTACAGGAGGGGATCACGGAAAGGATACTTTAGGAACATGACAGAAATAAGGACAGGGATCACAGCAAGATACAGCAGACACGGGAAACAGCAGGGACAACAAACATAGGGTCAGGAGCTCTGATGACTACTGGACCACATCTCGGGGGTTAATCCAGAACACAGCAGGGGGCTCAGAGAGGGCCCCCAGCATGAGACTTCAAAGAACACAATAAACCCAGGGAAATTTACCCTAAAAGCCAGACAAAAACCCTTCCCCTTTTAACCAGGGGTCAAAGGTAAAAGGGGAAAGTTTGAACGGGAAACAGGGAACCTAAAAGGGGGAGGAACCCTGCCGCGCCCCCACGCCCTAGGTGGCACAGTGCGCACAAAAGGCCCCCCAGGAAGCAACAGGACAGGCAAGTCCCCGGGAAAGGGCACGCCCCCCTGGCGGCCCAAATTGCAGGGGACCGTGCTTTAAAACCGTGCCCCAAGCCCCCCCCCCCCTCAAACCCCCCTTTCCTCCCCCTCCAAATAAACAAAAATACCCATTCCACAAGGTCGGGGGGCCTGAAATTTCTACGGGGGAAAACCCCCCAAAACCAATTTACGGGCTGAATATAGCCAATATGGGGGAAACCATCTAGATAAGGAGATCCCATGAGAGGAAAAAAATTGGGGCAAAAGGCAAGAAAGGGGGGAAAACTCGGGGCGGGAAAGCAAAAAAATTGGGTATGGACGCTCGGGCGGACCAGGGACCCCCCCCTACCCAAGGGACACTCGGGCGGGAAACATGAGCAAGGAAAAGGGATGTTTTCCCTGGCCATGAGCTAGGCAACGGACCTCGGGGCTGGACCATGAGCTAGGCACGGGAAACGGGTGCTGACACTCTGGGCGAACCATAAGCCAGCGGGCACGGGTGCTGACGCTCGGGGCAAACCATGAGCCAGTGGGCACAGTGCTAAAAAGCTCTGGGGCAAATTCCATGGGGCCAGCGGGAAAAGGGGTGCGGATGTTTCTGGGCGAACGATGGGGCCAGCGGGCACAGGGGCTGACGCTCGGGCTAACCTTTAGCCAGGGCACGGGTTTGCTAACACTCGGGCGAAACCATGACCAGCGGGCACAGGGGCTGCCCACTTTTGGCGAACCAAAGCCATGGGCATGGGTGCTGACACCTCTGGGCAAACCATGACCACGGGCACGGGCCTGAGGGCTCGGGGCAAAACCCATAAAGCCAGGGGGCAGGGGTTCTGCCCCCTCTGGGTGAACCATGAGCCAGAGGGAAACGGGGTTTAAAACGGCCCCGGGGCGAACCATGACCGGGTGGGCCAGGTGTTTGACGCTGGGGGCGAACCAGGGGGGGGGGGGGGAGCCACGGGAAACGGTGCGGGACGCTTTTGGGGAAACCGGGACCCCAGGGGGCACGGGTGCTGACGTTTTGGGGCGAACCAGACCAGGGGGCCAGGGGTTTGCTGATCCCCCGGGGCAAACCCCAGACCCAAACCCGGGCCCCCGGGTGTGACGCTCTGGGGAACCCAAATGAGCCAGCAGGCACGGGGTGCTGATGCTCTGGGCGAACCATGACCAAAAGGCGGGAAAGGGGTCCCCGGGACACCCCTGGGAAAAACCTTTAAAACCACCGGACGACAATACCCCCTGGGCAAACCATAAACCAAGCGAAAAAACAACACTCGGGGCGAACCACAAGCCGGGGGACAAAACAAAAAACCCCTTGGGCGAACCATGAGCCATTTGGACAGAAGACACTGGGGGGCAAAACCCAGGGAGCCCAGCGACAGGAAACTGACCCCTTGGGCAAAAACCATGACCGGGGACAGGGGAATACTAAAAACCGGGGCGAAACCATAGCTGGGCGGACAGGGATTACTGACACTCTGGCGAATAAAGACCCAAAAGCGGAAAAGGGAAAACTGACACCTGGGCAACCAGGGACCCAAAGGGGGACAGACAACACTGTGGGCGAACCTTTAACCAGTGGACAGACAGACACTTCGGGAAACAAACCCCAATGACCAAGGGGACAAAACAAAACTGGCAAGACAGCAAAAAACTTGGGGGCAAGGTCACCACCAGGACCAGGGTCATTTCCTTTCTGGAAATGGATCCCGGCGAAAACCCAGCATATTTTAAACCCGCCGACCGTTTAAAAACGGGGGTTTGGGGGATCCACTGTGCCCAACCGCAGGCGAGATGGTAAATAAAAACCACGCCAGGAAAGCGAGTCTGGGGGCCCCCCGGGGGTCTTAAAACCAAGCCCGCCGCAAAGGGGGACTACTTACCCTCGGGACCCCCAGGTTTGCCCCCCTTTGACGTGGGCTACCTGCGGGGGACAGCCGGGGTGAAAGGAAACAGGAACACAGGCGGTGGAAGAAATTTTCACAGGATACGGGCCGGGAAAAAACGTATGCATAGCAACATCAGGAAAACGGCAGGAAACCCAGGAAACAGGAAATACAGCAGGTTTACAGCAATACAGGGATGGGGATCACGGCGGATCCCATTAGGAACATACGGGCAGATACAGGACGGGGATCACGGCAAGATACGCAGACAAAAGGACAGCAGGAGACAACAAACATATGGTCAGGAGCCTGATGACTACGGGAACAGCATCTCAGGGTTAAGCCCCAGAGACACGGGGGCAGGAGTTTCAGAGATGGCCTCAGCATGAGCCCTTCAAAGAACACAATGAAAACCATGGACTGACCCCTGAAGCACGACGGGAACTTCCTTTTTAAACCCAAAGGGGCACGGGGCCAAGAAAAGTTTGAAAAAATGGGGAACCTAAAAAGGGGCAGGAAGCGCCCGCAGCGACGCCCTAGGAGGAAACATGCGCAAAAACAGGACCCCGGGAAGCAACGGGGACAGGCAAGTCCCCAGGAAGGAAACGACACCGGGGCAGCCCCATTGCAGGGGCCCTGCGCGTGAACCGTGACATCCCCCCCCCCCCCCCAAAGCCCCCCCCCCCCCCCAAAATCACAAAAATAGCATTCCACTGGGTCGGGGGCCTGCAACTTCTACGGGGGCAAACTCCAAAACCAAGTACAGGCTAATATAGCCAATATGGGGAAAACCATCTAATAAGGGGGTGCATGGGGGGAAACAAATGGGGCACGGGCCCAAGAAAGGGGTGGGGCCCTCAGGGGGAAAGAAAACAAAAGGGTTAGGGACGCCGGGCGGGAAAACCATGACAGGAAACGGCCCCACTCTGGGCTGGCCCCATGACCCAAAGCAACGGATCCCTTCGGGGCGGGCCCCTGAGCTAGGCAACGTCGGGGCTGGCTGGACGTACCCAAAGGCTATGGGCGGGGGTGTTTACAAACTCTGAGCGATCCAGGGAGCCAGGGGGCAGGGGTGCTGAGCTCTGGGCAACCCAAAGGGGCCAGGGGGCACAAGTGCTAAAGCCTGGGCGATCCTTTACCCAGAGGGAAAACGGGTGCGGGACGCCCTGGGCGAACTATGAGCCCCCGGGCACGGGTTTGCGGGGACGCTCTGGGCAACCCATGACCCCGGGCGGGCCCCGGGTGCTAACAACTCGGGCCCCGAACCATGACCACCCCGGGGGCAGGGTGCTAAACCCCCTTTGGCAAACCATAACCGGGTTGGCAGGGTGCTAAAGCCCCGGGGAAAAACCATGACCCCCGGGGGCACGGGTGTTTGACCCCCCGGGAAAAACCTTTTAGCCAGGGGGCACGGTGCTACCCCCTCTGGGCAACCATGAGCCAGCGGGCACGGTGCTAACACCCCGGGGCCCGAACCATGACCACGGGCACGGGGGGCGACACCCTTGGGAACCATAACCCAGTGGCATGGGTGTTTGATGCTCGGGGAAAACCCAAAGAGCCAGGGGGCAGGGGTGCGACGCTCGGGCAAAACCATGAGCCATGGGCAGGGGTCTGACGCTCGGGGAAAACCCATGAGCCAGGGGGCACGGGGCTGACCCCCTTGGGGGAAAACCATGAGCCAGGGGGCCCGGGTTTCTGACGCCCTGGGCGAAACCTTTACCAACGGGAAACGGGGCTGACGCTCGGGCCCGGGACCATGAGCCACCCCCTGGCCCGGTTTGCTGACGCCTGGGCGAACCTGGGGCCAGCAGGCCCCGGGTGCTGTGCTCTGGGCAAACCCCTTTGAGCCATCGGGCACGGGTGCGACACCTGGGAAAAACCATGACCCAAAGCGGACAGACAAAAAACTCTGGGCGAACCTTTGAGCCAGCGGACAGACAAACACTCTGGGCAACCAGGGGACCACCCGGACCAAAAACAGACACTCCGGGGCGAACCATGAGCCGGGAAAAAGACAGACACTCGGGGGCGAACCCACGAGCCAGCGAAAAGACAGACACTCTGGGCAAACCCATAAAGCCGGGGTTGGGGACAGACAGACACCCTGGGCAAACCCCAAGAGCCAGGGGACGGGGATACTGACACTCTGGGCAACCATGAGCTACCCGGACAGGGATACGGGACCCCCCGGGCAATCATGAGAAAAGGCGGACAGGATACTGACCCCTCTGGCAAAACCATGACCCAGGGGGACAGACAGACACTGGGGGCGAACCATGACCCAAAGTGACGGGCCAGACACTCGGGAAACGAACCATGGGGCCAGCGGGACAGACAACGGGGCAAGACGCAGAAAAACTTAGGAAAAAGGTCCCCAAAGGCAGGACCATGGTCATCCTTTTTCTGAAATGGAGGGCGGCGACAACACGTATTTTAAAAAGGCCTGACCGCTAAAAACGGGGTGTGGATCCACTTTTGGTAAACCCGCAGGCGAGATGGTAAAAGGGGGAGAACCACCCGGGGGAGCGGAGTCTAAGGCGCCCCTGGTCTTCCCCAAAACCGCCCAAAGCGGGACGGACTTAGCTGGGGGAAACCCCCCGGGGTTTGCAAACCCCGGGGAACGTGGCAAACCTTTCGGGAAAAGCCGAGGTCCCAGGACGGGGAACACAGGGGGGTGGTAGCATGGCAGCGGGATACACCCGGGAATAAACGTAATGCATGGGCAACATGGGGGATACGGCAGGAACAGGACATTTTAACACAGCGGGGAAACAGCAAGAAAAAGGAGGGGGATCACGGAAAGGATACACAGGACAGAAAGGGAAGAAAAACAAACATATGGTCAGGACCCTCTGATAAATCGGACCAGCACTCAGGGGGTTAAGCCCAAGACCCCGGGCAGGAGCTCAGAGAGGGGCCTAAAGAAATGAGACTGAAACAAACAGAAATTTAAAACCATGGCCCTGACCTTAAAGCACCGACAGGAACTTCCTCTTATAGCCGGGTTTCACAGGTCAAAGGAAGTTTGAACAGGCCCAGGGAAAATATAAAGGGCGGGAAGGGCTGTGGCGCCACGCCCTAGGGCACGTGCCCCACCCCAGGCCCCCCAGGAAGCAACAGGACAGGCAAGTACCAGGGGGCAGGGACACCGGGCACCCCCTTTCAGGGGCCCGGGGCTGCGTGAACCGGACATTACCCCCCCCTCAAAGCCCCCTCCAAATCACAAAAAAAACTTTCCCACGTATTTAGGGCCCCCCGAAACTTCTACGGGGCAACCCCAAAAACCCAAAGTACAGGCTAAAATATACCAGTATAGGGAACACCTAGATAAGGGGGTTGCATGGGGGGAAAAAAAAGGGGCACGGGCAAGAAAGGGGGGGGACTCAGGGGGGGAAAAGAAACAAAAGGGGTACGGACGCTCGGGCCCTGGCCCTTTAGCTGGGCAACGGCCCCACCTCCTGGGCTGGGAAACCCCCCCATGAGCTAGGCAACACGCTCTGGGCTGGACCATGAGCTAAGAAAAGGGGACCGGTGCGGGACGCTTTTGGGCGAACTAGGGGACCCAAAGGGGGGGCAGGGGTGCTGATCCCTCTGGGGGGCAAACCATGACCAGTGGGCACGAGTGCTGAAGCTCGGGGGCGATTCCCTAAAAGCCAGGGGGGCACGGGTGCGCCTCGGGGCAACTATAGCAGCGGGCACAGGTGCTGAAGCCCCGGCAAACCAGACCCAAATGGGCAGGGGTTTTTTGCTGACAACCCCCCTGGGGAACCATGAGCAAGGGGCCCCGGGTTGCTGAAAACCTTGGCAACCAAAAAGCCAGGGGGCATGGGTCCCGATCCCTCTGACCCAAACCATGACCCAGGGGGCAGGGGGTGCTGACGCTCGGGCGAACCATGACCCCAGGGGGCCCACGGGTGCTGACGCTCTTGGGGGAAAAAATGAGCCAAGGGCAGGGGTTTCTGACGCTCCGGGCAAACCATGAGCCAGCGGGAAACAGGTGTTTGGCCCCGCCGGGGGCGAACCATGAGCCATTGGGCCGGGTGCTGTTTGCTCGGGGTGAACCATAAAAAATCCGGGCGGGCAGGGGGTTTGACGCCCTGGGGGAACCTTTGAGCCGGGGGCCACGGGTGCTAAAGCTCGGGGCAAACCATGACCCCGGGGGCCCAGGGTGCTGACGCCTGGGCGAACCATAAACCACGGAAACGGGTGCTGACGCCTGGGGGAACCATGAGCCACCCCGGGCCCACGGGGGGGGCTGAGGGGCTCGGGGCCCAAAACCATGAGCCAGGGGGCACGGGTGCTGGCACTCGGGGAAAACCCAAAGACCCAGGGGAAACAGACACTCTGGGGCGAACCATGAGCCAGCGGACAGACAGACACCCCTGGGCCCCAAAACCATAAAACCAGGGGACAGACAGACACTCGGGCGAACCTAGCCCGGCAACAGACAGACATTTCTGGGCGAACCACGAGCCAGGGGAAAACCCAGACACCCCGGGGGCGAACCAAGAGCCAGCGGAAAGACAGACACTCTGGGCAAACCCCGAGCCCAGGGGCCCAGGGATACTGACATCTGGGCCAACCATGAGCAAAGCGGAAAAGGGATACTGACACCGGGCGAACCATAAAGGCCCCGGGGCAGGGGTTTCTGATTTCCCGGGGCAACCATGAGCCAGTGGCACGGGGTGCTGACCCTCGGGGCGATCCATAAAGGCCGGGCGGGAAACGGGTGCTGATGCTCGGGGCGAACTATGACCAGGGCACAGGTGCGGACGCTCTGGGCAGCCATGACCCCGCGGGCACGGGTGCGCCCGCTCTGGGCGAACCATGGGGCCATTTGGGCACGAGTGCGAAGCTCTGGGCGTTTCCATGAGCCAGGGGGCAGGGTTTTGCTGATGCTCTGGGCGAACCATAGCCAGCGGGGGCAGGGGTGCTGAAAACCGGGGGCAAACCCAAAGACCAGGGGGCAGGGGGGGGGTGTGTGATCTGGGCGAACCATGAGCCGGGGGGAAACGGTGCTGACGCTCGGGGGGGAACATGACCAAACGGGCATGGGTCTGACGCTCGGGGCAACCATGAGCCAGCGGACGATGGGACACTCTGGGCGAACCATGACCCAGCAGCCCAGACAGAACTCTGGGTGAACCACAAAGCCAGGGGACAGACAACACTCTGGGCGGACCATGAGCCAGGGGAAAACAAAACGGGACACTCTGGGAACCCCATGAGCCAGGGGACAGGGAAAACTGACACTCGGGGCAAAACCAGGGAGCTGGGCGGACAGGAATACGACCTCTGGGGGGAATTTCATGAGCCAGGGGGGGACGGGGAAAACGGGACATTTCGGGGCAACCATAAAGCCAGCGGACAGACACTGGGGGGCAACCCAAATAGCCATGGACAGACGACACTCTGGACGAACCATGAGCTACGGGACAAAAAAACAGATTTGGAAAACCAGCAAAAAAACATTAGGCAAGGTCACCACGGCAGGATCCATGGTCAGTCCATTCTGAAATGGATGCGGCGACAATAGCGTACTTTAAAGTGCCGACCGCTAACATCGGGGTTTGGGGGTCCACTGTCGTCCCCCGCGGCGAAAATGGTATAGGGAAACCACGCCGGGGAGCAGAGCCCCAAGGGGCCCCTGGCCCTTCACCAAGCCCCCGCAAAGCGGGACGGACTTAAAACTGCGGGAAACCCCCGGTTTTGCAACCCCCTGACGGGGCTCCCGGGCGGTGACAGCCGGGGTGCGGGAAACGGGAAACCACAGGCATTTGGTGGAGGGTGCAGCAGGATACAGCGGAATAAACGTATGCAAAGCAACATCAGGATAGGGCGGGAAAACAGGACAGGAAACCCACAGCGGGATACAGAAAGTACGGGATGGGGGGGACCACGGCGGGAATACTTTAAAGGAACAGACAACAATCAGGACAGGGATCACGGAAAATTTTACAGCAGACACGGGAAACAGCAGGAGACGACAAACATATGGCAGGAGCTCGGGATGACTACTGGCCCCGCATCTCAGGGGTTAAGTCCAGAGACAAAGGAAAGGGGCCAAAAAAGGCCTCACATGAGACTCAAAAAACCCCAATGCAACCCCTGGGCTGACCCCGAAGCACAGACAGGGGAAATTCCTCTTTTAGCCAGGGGGCCAGGGGCAAGAGGGAAATTTGAAAAAGGACAGGGACCCTATAAAGGGCAGGAAGCTGCCGCGCGCACGCCCTAGGAGGCACAGTGCGCACACAGGACCCCAGGAAGCAACAGGACAGGCAAGTACCAGGAAGGCACGACACGCTGGCAGTCCATTGCAGGGGACCGCTGCGTGAACCGTGACAGTACCCCCCCTCAAAGCCCCCTCCTCCCCCTCCAAATCACAAAAATAGCATTCCACGTAGGTCAGGGGCCTGCAACTTCTACGGGGGCAACTCCAAAACCAAGTACAGGCTGAATATAGCCAATATAGGGAACATCTAGATAAGGAGATGCATGAGAGGAAACAAATGGGGCACAGGCAAGAAAGGGAGGGGACTCAGGGCGGGAAAGCAACAAAATGGGTATGGACGCTCTGGCTGGACCATGAGCTAGGCAACGGACACTCTGGGCTGGACCATGAGCTAAGCAACGGATGCTCTGGGCTGGGCCATGAGCTAGGCAACGGACGCTCTGGGCTGGACCATGAGCTAGGCAACGGACGCTCTGGTCGAACCTTGAGGCAGCGGGAACGGGTGCTGTCGCTCTGGGCGAACCATGAGCCAGTGGGCACGAGTGCTGACGCTCTGGGCGATCCATGAGCCAGCGGGCACGGGTGCTGATGCTCTGGGCGAACTATGAGCCAGCGGGCACAGGTGCTGACGCTCTGGGCGAACCATGAGCCAGCAGGCACGGGTGCTGACACTCTGGGCGAACCATGAGCCAGCGGGCACGGGTGCTGACGCTCTGGGCAAACCATGAGCCAGTGGGCACGAGTGCTGAAGCTCTGGGCGATCCATGAGCCAGAGGGCACGGGTGCTGACGCTCTGGGTGAACCATGAGCCAGAGGGCACGGGTGCTGACGCTCCGGGCGAACCATAAGCCAGCGGGCACAGGTGCTGATGCTCTGGGTGAACCATGAGCTAGCGGGCACGGGTGCTGACACTCTGGGCGAACCATGAGCCAGCGGGCACGGGTGCTGACGCTCTGGGCGAACCATGAGCCAGTGGGCACAAGTGCTGAAGCTCTGGGCGAACCATGAGCCAGCGGGCACGGGTGCTGACGCTCTGGGCGAACCATGAGCCAGCAGGCACGGGTGCTGATGCTCTGGGCGAACTATGAGCCAGCGGGCACGGGTGCTGACACTCTGGGCAAACCATGAGCCAGTGGACAGACAGACACTCTGGGCGAACCATGAGCCAGCAGACATGTTATCCACACGCCACTGTGATAGGGTTACAGCGTGGGGTATGAAGAGTTCTTTAGGATTCTGAGGGAACTGGGGGGGTTTGCAGTGAGTTGGGTCCTTGTTATTATTCTCTTCACAGCACACATCAAAGTTAACAGTTTCCACTGTAGGGCAGTTTAACAGGCTTTATTCAAGTCCATTCTCCATACAGTAACTTCAGTAAACATCAATGATAACAGCAATGCAAATGGCTCCTGGTATTCACACAGTTTAACTGCTTACAGGGGGGTAATAAGCTCACAGATACCTGAGGGTTCACCAGTCATATCCTGTCACTACTGAGCTGTGATTGCTGGCTGTTCTCTTCAATGGTGTGCATTGGCTGCAGCATACACACAGGATTCTGTCTTTACTGTCTCTCACTTCTTCTGTGTCCTTCACTCTGTCTCATAGGACCTAAACTACCCAGAATCCACTCCTCCAACAGTGTTCCAGCAACTTCTGTCTCCTCCCCTTTTTCTAGCATGCACAACACTAGGTTTGACTGTTCTAGTCCTGTGCTGTACAACCAACCATGCTGTGTGCTGGTACTTTTGGCGCCCTCTAATGGCCAATGAGAAGTAACTAATTTACAATTAATAAGAACAGTGACAGTAGAGCTTACCCCGGGTCACATTCTCCCCCTCTGAATTTATGTCGTCCTCGACATTCAGCAACTTGAAATAGTTGAGGACAGTCCAAAAAGAGTATACTAGACTTCTAAGTTTAGTCGGTTCGGCATTTACCTTAAATAAGTTTTATCTCTTAAGTGTTTGACCGGTCTTCAACACTCAAAAGTAGACAGTATTTTACTGTTTCCATTTTCCCGATTACTACAACTGTAGTACTATTTTTTTGGCCTGCCTCTACTTAAAGAGAGGTGACAACCTCAACATTTTGACAATAATAAAGGAACAATGTAAATTATTAAATATCCTAAGCTATCTCTTAGCTACTTGCTTGACATTCTCCTGAAAAAGAAGAAAAGAGAAAGAGCAAACAACAAAAACAATTTCAAGTAATAAATTGACATTTATATCTTCTGCTGGAATATTTTCCGACCATCTTCAACCAGCCAATTCCTATGCTAACTAGCTAAGAAATTCTTTTACTTTTCAGTCCATTGAACAGTCTTTTAAACCATTTTGTGGTCTTTCCAGAACTGGTGGTAGGAAAGTACTTCTCAGGCTGTCTTACCTGATCTGCAGGAAATAATACCTGTGTTAACTGAACAGTTCTTGGTACCGCACTCGGTTCTCCCAAAGTGTCATAAGTCAGCATCATGGGTCTTCTTCTTTCTCTTGAGGAAACCTTTCTGCTTGACAATTCTTCTGATGTTTCTGGTTCATCAGTCTCTGAGATTTCTAGTTCAGGATCTTCTGCTGGTTCATCCTCTGGTTCAGCTGTAATTGAATCAACAGTCTCTAACTCAACAACTGGATCTACTATTTCTGGATTTTGAATCTGTTCAACTGGGTTTTCGGGTGTACTTTCTGCTATTTCAATTTCATCAGATAACTCTGTGGCACAAATTCTACAGCTTCAGGATTTAAGTCATATTTTTTTATGGATACGAACAAAAGGGGTGATCTTCCTCATTTTT
>JAODAL010026695.1:0-56273 GCA_025379985.1 Phyllomedusa bahiana | reverse complement strand
AAAGGGTAAAAATGGAAATAAAGGGAATTTTTTGGGGCACCATAAATTCCCCCCTTTTTGGTGACAACACAATTTGTTTAAAAACAAATTTTAAAATTTCAAGGTACCTCAAACCCAACAAACTTGGACTGGGCAAAAGTAAAAAAAACACATACCCTGAAATGAAAGGGAATAAAAAAAAATTTATTTTTTGGCACCAAACCAATTCCCCTGGGACTACACAATTGCGGGATTAAAAATTAACTGCAAGGTACCCCAAAACAACAAATCGGGACGGGGAAAAAAGAGCAAAAAAAAAACTTTAACTGAAATGATAGGGAAAAAAAAAAAGTATTTTTGGCACCTAAAAACCCCCACCTGGGGACTAAAACCAATTGCTGGATTAAAATTAACTGAAAAGGTACCCTATCAAAAAATTTGGGGGGACGGCAAATGGGGCAAAAAACAGGGTATCGAAAATGTAAAAACGGATAAAAAATATTTTTGGCCCCCAAATAAATTCCCACCTGGGTTTAAAACAAACACAATTGCTGGTTTTTCAAATTTAAGTTAAAGGGAAAACCCTTCAAATCAACAAATCGGGACGGGCAAAAGTGCAAAAAACCTTTATTTTAAAAATGTAAAACGGATAAAAAAAAGGCTTTTTTGGCACCTACCCAACCCTTTGGTGACTAAAAAAATTCGGATTTCAAATTTAACGGGAAAGGTACCTCAAATCAACAAAGATAACGGGAAAAATTTGGGAAAAAGAACCCCCTATCGAAATTTATACCGGGGAAAATAAAAGGGAGTTTTTGCACCTAACAAATAGACCCATTTATTAAAAACATCTGTAACCTAAAAAAATTTTTTTAAAGGCTCCCCAATATCCAAGTAAAAATTTAAAACAAAAAATTTTTAATAAAAACTATTGAAATGCAATGTCTGCAATACAATATCCAGTTTCTTTAAAAAGTTTTGTCTGTGTTCCGCCCTCGCCCCCCCCCCCCCCCACACCCCCCGTGACTTTACAGGGGTAGATGCGCCTTTTAAAATTTCTGCCTAACAACCTAAAATCGGGCAAATCTCTGATCAAACCCTGATTTTCTAAGGATCACACTAAAATAGAGCGGGTCTCTTGAAAAAATAAAAATTTTTTCCCTGGGGCGATTTTGCACAAACCCAGAGCGCACGTCCAAACTGTTTTTAAACGACACACACTAAATCATGAAAAAGGAAGACCTGAACTATGAAAAACGGGGGTAAATGGATTTTTCCAAAGCCAATCGCAACCTACAAAATCCCAGTCATGACGTTGCACACACTTCTCCCCCTTTCCCCTTTATTCAAAGCTGTTTTGCGGCCCCCAAAAATGACGGGAATTTGGCCCAAAAAAGGCGCAAATTAATAGATTATGCACAGTTTTAACCTAAATATACCGCTGATCTAAAAAATCCGATCAACGAAAATACCGTGCCGATTTCAACTTTGTCGATGATAATCGCTCAACACTACTTGTAACATATAAAAGAGTAAGATTTTTTTTAATAATAGACACAATTTGTAGAAATTGGGGACTGCATGTAATGGAGTAAATCATTTTATCTGATTTACTCTTTCTATTTTTATTTTTTTCTGTTTTTTCCTACCCCCCCCCCCAAAAGCCCAATAAAATTTGCAGGGACATTTTATGAAAACAGCCCAAAGTTTCTAAGACTTTAAATTTGTTGCCCATAGTCCCCCCCTTTCTTTTTTTTCCAGGGGCATTTATATAAAAATTAAGGGGAGCTCTGTTTTGTTCCCAAATGACAAAAAAGAAATTCTTGGGCCTTTGATAGTTTTTTCTTAAAGGCCCCTTGGTTTTTTCTACACTCCTTTTTTTCCCTTATAGCTCCCTTAAAGAAAATTTTCCTAAAGGAAATTTTGGGATGTATCTGAAGTCTTTCACGTGCCTCTTGTTCAAAAATAGGATATGAAGTATTCATAGTGCAATTTCTCCTAATTCCTAGCAATTCATTATAGGGAATATTAGCAACCGCTTTTCTGGGACGGGCTTTAGCAAAGAAAGGGACAGAAAAATTTCCCTTTTTCGGGGGGGTTTTCCCTATAAGAAGTGATTTAAAGGGGCCCCTGGGGTTCTCACTGCCCCCATCAAAGTAATATCTAAAAAAAAAAAAAAGATTTTTTTTCCAGGGCCCACTTTAGAAAATTAAGTTTAAATAATTCATGGAAATTAAATTATTGATAAAATCCTCAAAAAAATCAGAAACAGTAATTTTTGTATCCACCAAAATGGTCGACAATACAGACACTCATGGCATAGTAACTCCTGGATACTGTATGCCAGTCAGAGAGAAGACACATGTGGTAGCTAAGGTAGCCTCAAAATATATATCATCACACTTTTATGCAATTTTTTCAGCATCAGTCACACAGTATATGCTTATATTTTGCATGACGATTTGGGATTTAAATTCCCCCTAAAATTCACAATGAAAAAGGGCGTAAAGGTGAAAATTAATTTCCTTGGGGAAACCGGTTTGACAGGCTGGCACCTCAAGGAACTTACATTGCACCTTACCCCAATTCTCTTTTGTGAAAAATGCGTGCCACCCTTTGGAAACCGGATGATGCGAGCTCTGCCAGTGCATGTGATGGCCACTTCAAAACATCGACCTGGTTATCCACTTTGTAACCTTTTTAAACAGTTTTGCCTTCGGGTCTTTGTCCTTTTTTCCCCCCAGGGGGGGTCAGGCATGACATTTTAATTTTTTGATTTTTTTAAACCCTTTTTACTTTTTTTAAACCCCCTGCAGAGGGCCCCACAAGGGAAAACCCTTTTATGTTTTATGCCCCCAGATTAGGGATGACTGCCCAAGTAAGATGTTACCTTTGGATAAGATGGAGAATTTTATCAAGGACAAAATTTGGCTTTTTTTAAATTCACCCCGGTTCTGATCCTGAAAACCCCCAATCCTAGGGCATTGTTTCTTCCTGTGTTTTCCCCCCCCCCCTCCCATCCCCCTCCTCCCCTTTTTTTTAGTCCTTTTTAGGAAAATTTAAAAATCAGGAAGTTCCTCTCATTAGCTATTTGGGTTTATAAACCTGAATTTTTTCTTTCCCTTTTAGCTCCAAAAAAGACCTTTTCCCCCATTTTCATCAGAGGCAAATTTACGAAAATTATCCCAAAGTATCAATATCAGAAAAGTTCACATTGTATCTTTGTTTTTCAGGATTTTTAAAAGGGGTTTCCCTTTTTTTAGAAAGAAACACGGGGTTTCCCTTCCCTTTCATTTTTTTTTTTCGCCAGGGTACAAATTTTTTTTTGATCATAGTCTAAAGCATCCTGCTGGAATTTGTGCAAGTTCATACTAATTATATTCTCCTCCAACTGCTTTAGAATCTTTTCCATGTTAATCAAAAAATCATAGATTTTTTATGTTCCCCAACTTTGGTGTGTGCTTGTGCAACTTGTTCCTTCAGGTTCACTAATAGTATTTTCTTATTATCTTCAATTAAAGGCAAAAGTTGCAATTTACACTGCGTTAAATAAATCATTCCACTTGTTTTGGAAAAAAGAAAACCCCTGAATACAATAATTTAGATTTTTTTAATTTGTTACCCACGTGGAACTATTTAGTTTTGTCAAGTTAAAAACCCGTAAGTTTTAAACCGCTCAAAATTTTAGCTCTTCCCTCCACCATTTTTTCAGTTATCTCCACTATCTCCATATTTTTCTTCAGCATATTTATGACTTTCTGTTCCGCTAAATCCATTTTATGAGGAGCACCAACAGCCCCCGATGGTCCTCATTGACTATGGACATTGGAGTTGGGTTTTCATTTTGGGTATGAAAAAAAATAGTACTGGGGGAAATTAATTTTTTTTGGGTTTTTTTTATAGCACCTGAGACAAAAGGGTCCTTTTAAAAATTCAGAAAACAGCTGTGAAAAATTTAACCATGCTTGCATTGTCCCGCAGGTTTCCCTAAAGCGTTAAGAGGACCTGTCCCGTTTTTCCCTAATATAACCATTCTTTAAATCAACGATTCCATCCCCTTTTTCCTTAAACAATTTAGCAGTAATTTTTTCAGTGGGTTATTAGGCAATAGGCCCGGGGAAAGGGGAAAAAAAAATAAGAAAAATCAATTTTTTTCATAATAAGAAAAAAAGTAAAAAAGTTTCTTATATTCACCTGTTCTCTTGTTTGATGCAAAGTTTGTTTTAAGCGCCATGCATATGGAAATATTAGACAAAGTGCATTTAAACAATGTGCTGCACTGGATCCTCTTTGCAGTGGATTTCCACTTGTAGGGCCCAGCTGAATCATTTTCATTTAAAGGGGTTTTCTAGAATTACAAAAAAAGTTTGTACCCCCCCTTTTCAGAGGGAACCCTGACAGTAAATTGGGGCTCACACCTTTTACTTGAGTAAAGATGAGCTATAATACCAGACAAAGACTATGTGCAGCTGTCTGTAGAAAAAAGAAAGAAAAAACAACTGACCATTTTTTTTATGCTGGACCACTCCTTTATATAAGAATGATTACTTAACTGGGTTCTAATGGTAGTTGTTTCAGAAAACAAACACCATCAAATATAGTGGGGCTAAAAAGCAGATAGATAGCTTTATTTTTTTAAAAATGTTTTCTCATCCAAAAACACCATGTTTAAAGATTTCATCAAACAAATTTTTATTTCTTTTTTTTTGCTTCTTTAAATACAAGTGTGCTTGGGGTTTTGCCCGTAGAACAACAGATTTTTCAAAACAGTAAACGGGTTGAGTGATTTCTGATTTTTTAAAAATTTTTGAAATTTTAACCCCTTTTTATGCAGCTGGGGGGCTTACGGAAAAACCACCAACAAAAATTGGGTTTTCCCAAATTTTCAATTTTTTTTTCTTTGAATTTTTAAACACACAGCAAAAAAACTGAAAAAAAATCAGGGGAAAAGGGCCTTGAATTGACAACGATCGAATAATACATAAGCACAAAGACTGGAAATTGAATTAAAAACTTTGCTATAAATAAGTTGGTTGCACTCATAAAAATTGAAATAAAACACCTTACTATCTTCCTAATCAAGGTGCTCTGAAATACACTTCTAATCAAGACTTCATTCCCAAAGGGTAAGGGTTTTTGCAGGGTACAGGCTATTAAACCCCCTGCTGAATAACCTTTAATCTTTCATTTCAAGCGTTTTAATAAAAAAAAATAACATTTCTTTTCTAATCAAAAGAGGGGTTTGTTCCAAAAGTGTCTCTTTTATTTTTAAAGGGTCGTTTAAAAATCTTTTTTTAAAAGGAAAATCTTTTGGTTTCCATACCCCTGCTTATGTTACTATTTTAAAAATATTAGTTTTTTCCCCCTTAAAGAATTTAAAAATAATGTAACAAATGTTTTAACCCCACATTTAAAAAGCATTTTTTAAATTAAGGGACTATTCCAAACCCGGGGCTTGCCCCAGAACTTCTCTGTTTTCTTCTGTCTTCCCCCCTTTTTCAATAAGAGCAAGTCAAAATTTTATTGACATTTTAGGAACAGCACCCCCAATGATGTCATTGCACCGCTTGTCTGAAAATGGGTATTCATGATTAACTATTTCCCCACATAGGGAGTGTAGGGGCATAAAAAAACACTTCCCCGGGCTTCTGTGCCCCTTCCCCTTGAACCAATAGAATCTTAAACGTCCCTTTTTTAATTTTTGAGAAATTCCCGCATCGGTACTAAAAATTTTGACAGAAAACCCAAATGCACAAGCACATTCAACTCTATGCAGGCATTTTGGTGGCCAGTACCCGATACAATGATCCATAAATAATTAGGAGTTGCAACATTACAAACATTACAATACTCCAAAAGCCAAAATGCCTCACATGTGGATGTAATATTAGTAGTAAGATCACAGGCTTGAATACCTTACGAAGGGATCACTGGGAGCTTGGAACTGTGAATGTGGGTACAGGTGGGGAAACCAAACCCCATTTAACAAAGCTTTCCCAAAAAGTTAAAAAAAAAATAAAATTGGTATTTTAAACCCATAAATAGATTATATCCAGCAAATAGATTCAAAAGAAAATTTAATTCATTTTGAAAAAACAGGGAAAAAAATTTTATTCTAACTGGGCACCCCCAAATTTTCCCGTTAAATTTTTGGGCTTTTTTTTTGAAATTTTATTTTTTTTAGGCCCGATATCGGTGCGCCCCCTTCATAATTTTTTGCTACAGCATTTTTACACCCTTTCGGGGCGGGTCTTCCCTCCAAGGGTTAATTGACTGTAATATTTTTATTGGTATCATTTTAAAGGACTTTTTAATCACCTTTTAATCCATCTCTTGGGAGGCAGAATGAAGGAAATACAGCAATCTTGTTAGTGTTTTTATTTTTTACACACACATAACGGGGATAACTAATGGTTTTTTTTTTACTCTAAGGGGCCCCAAAAAACCCTATTGGGTTTTTTGGATAAACCAAAGTAAAAACCATTTTTTAAAGGGTTTTAGCAATTTTTTTATTAAAACCCAAAGGTTTATGCATCGCTATTTTCTGGTAACCTGGTAACTATTTTCTGGTTATTTTTTTCTGTATACAGACATGTAAGGAAAATTTTTTTTTTGGGCAAAAATGACAATTTTCATTGTATCACTTTGGGGGGGGTGTATCACTTTTTTTTTCAGAAGGGAAATGAACAAAAATCCCAAATTTTTTGTGGCTAAGTAACATGACAAAATTTAAAAGGCGGTTTTTTTTATACACACAGCAATGTCAAATATGTGTACTTTTTTATTTATGATCTTCTTTTGGGGTAACAATTTTATTGGGGAAAGGGTGGTGTGCATGTTTTACTTAATTTTTTTAATTTTACTGCTTTTACAAAAAATTGGGGGGTTTTGTCAACACATCCCTTTTTACATGGCCCCGGGAGCAGGTGGGGGGCCCTCACTAGGTTGACCGATTGCGTTGGCATCGAGATGATCGATAGTCGAAGTCGGCCGCTATCGAGATTTTTTTTCGATAGTGAGCGTCGTTTAAAGAGCGATCCCTTTAAAGTCTAGGAGAGCAAAAACACCTTCATTTTTACACCCAAAAAAGGGCTGGGAAGCTAAAATTAACTCCAAAACAGTCAAAGGATACGTCTACATTTTGGGCAACACACTTAGGTTATAAAAGTCACAGAACCTTTAAATTTACCCGTGTGAAAAAAGAATTGCTGTTTTAAGATTTACGTAGAGCGCGTCAAAGAACAATGCTGGGTGGGGAAAAATCAAAAAAACGTAACTGTTTTTTTGGTATAATAAACTTTATTTTTTGCACCTTTTAATTCACTGTGTAATATAGAATTGGGTGTTTTAAGATTTACGTAATCTGCTCAATAAAAAATGCTGGGTGTCAAAAGTCAAAAAACAGTAACTTTATGTTTTGATATAAAAACGATTTTTTGACCTTTCAATTTTACCTGTGGTGAATATAGAATTGCTGTTTTAAAATTTACGTAGATGCGCATCAATGAAAAATGCGGGGGCGCAAAAGTAAAAAAAACATAACTGTTTTGTTTGGATAATAAACGTATTTTTTTTCACCTTTTAAATTTACTTTTGGTGAATATGAATGCTGTTTTAAGATTTACAGAGCTCGTCAAAGAACAATCGGGTGTGCAAAAGTCCAAAAAAAACTAACGAGGTTTTTTATTAATAAAAGGTATTTTTTGCCCTTTTAATTCCCCTGGGGTGAATATAGAATTGCTGTTTTAAGATTTAAACTTTGATGCTGAAATCAATGAACAATGCTGGGTGGCAAAAAAAAAAAAACAAACACTTTTAAACTTTTATGTTTGGAAATTAAAAAAACGGTATTTTTTGCCCCCTTTCTTTTCATGTGGTGTTATAGAATTGCTTTTTTAAATTTTTTACGTAGATGCTGCGTAAATTTAAACAATGCGGGGTGCGCAAAAATTTCCAAAAAACACGTAATGTTTTTTTTGGTAAATAAACGGTATTTTTTTTGCACGTTTAAATTCCCCGGGTGGTGAATATAGAATTGCGGTTTAAGTTTTAAGTAGGCTGCGTCAAAGAAACAATGCGGGTGGGGAAAAAAGTAAAAAAACCCCGTAACTGTTATTTTTTTGATATAAAAAAGGGGTATTTTTTTGCCCCTTTAAATTTTCACCTGTGGGGAATATAAAATTTGTGGGTTAAGATTTAAGTAGATGTGCCAAGAACAATGTGGGTGCCAAAGTAAAAAAAACAATAATGTTTGTTTTGGTATAAAAAAGGGTATTTTTTGCACCTTTAATTCACTGTGGTAATATAAATTTGGGTTTTTTAAAGTTTTAGTAGTGTGCATCAATAAAAACCTTTGCTGGGTGCGAAAAATAAAAAAAAAAAAAAACGTAATTTTTTGTTTTGAATAAAAACGGTATTTTTTGACCTTCAATTCACTGTGGTGAATTAGAATTGGTTTTGGTTTTACGTAGAGTGCATCAATGAAAATTGCGGGGGTGCGAAAAAGTCAAAAAACGAAAACGTGTTTTTTCGTACGATACACGGTTTTTGGAACAAAACCTGTGCTGCCCAAAAGATTCTGGATTGAAATTTTAAACTGCAGGTGGATATATAACGTCCAGGGTAATGGGAAAAAAATTAAAAATTGAAACCTTTGAATGATTTAACAAGAAAAAAGTCTTCACGGCACTCACCAGAAGTCGGGTTATGTGGGTTAAAAATCCATTTTTATTGGCATTTGTGGAAAATAGGGCGTACGGGAGTACAAGAAATCACGCAGGAGCAACAGACAGGAAAGCTGTTTGGTGTAAACCCACTTTTTCCTTAAGGGCTAGGTGGACTGGTATCCGTTTTTAGTCCCCCTTATCTGTCAATCTTATTTAAAAAAACAAAAAAAACAGATACAAACTATAAATTATCAAAAATGAAAGTATTCGTCATAAGCCCCAATGGCCTTTGGCTCTGTACGGGTTCCATCTGCTTCCCCTTGCAAAAATTTTTTGTATGTCTATTTCCATTATTGGTTCGGGATACGTTGCAAGCCTGAAATTTTAAACCCCTGCATTTCTTTTTCATGGAAATCTTCATATGGGCTATTTCTAGGGGTCCCTTACGTCTGGGGGAAAAATTAAATTTTCCCCTAACACGTTTAAAGGGGGTCAAATATTTTTGCAATTAGAAGTCAAAAGGACAAACATTTGCAAACTATAAAAATTGATTTACTGTTATAAATTGTTTATTTTTATGTCACGTTGCTAACCTTTAAAAATTTCCCTTTCATCTAAATTATTTCAGTTGAACGTTTTCACTATGATTCCCCTTCGGCATAGATTTTTCCGCCAATTATTATGTTTGTCGGGAAAATCCCCCTTTCTAATGCATCTCGCAAATTAGCAGTCGGCAAAAAGAGTTAAAGGGGAATTTTTGCGTCTTTTCTTGTAACGTTACATCATTATTAAAGTAATACAGTGCGATTTTAGTGCTTTTTTTTATGGTTGAAGGGAAAAAATTGAAAAAAAAAAAATACATTTTTCCCATCTTTTTTTCTTTTTATTTAATTACTCCTTATTATTTTTTCCCTATCTTTTTTTAGTTTTCCCCTAAATGTTTTTGAGGGTGTTTTTCATCTCCCCTTTACCCGAAATTATCAATAAGGCCCATGGGTTTTTCCCCAAAAAATCAGAATTTCACTTTATTCGGTCTTAAAGAAAAAATTTACGTAGGGGGGGCCTGTGGTACTTGTTATGGATAAAAAATACCCCTATGAGTATAGGTTGTTCCCGTAGTTTTTGATACCCTTTTGTTTCACGGGTCCCCTTCCAATCAAATGTGACACCCAAAAAGGGGGATTCTTTACCCCCATGGGATGTAAATTTACTATATCTTGGTTTATTACGGGTAATTCCGGAATTGTTTTCAGTCCCCGCCCGTTAACACGTATCGAAAAAAAACGTGCCCAATTTTTATAAATTGAGTAGGGATTTTGATATTATAAATGATTTCTCTCCCTTAGGGCCCAAAAACAGATTAGAAAAAAGTGGGGGCCATGGGGCCCCCCATCGCAGTCCAATTTGACTGTACATCCCCAGTCCTGAAGGAAAAATAATGATTTGGGGGGAAATAAATTCAAACAGTTCAAAAATGAATTAATATGTATTCCCTTACTTTTTTCCCTTTTCCAAAAAGGTTTCCCCGCATTCACTCATCTTCATGTTGATTTTTTTGTATGACTGAAAACTCAATAGTTGCCAGTCCTATCTTTTTATTTTATCAGAAAGATTACTAACAAGGTTTGTATCCTTTCAAATAAAAGGAAATTTTTTTAGCAAGGGAGGTCGTAAGCCAAATTTTAAAATTAATTGGTTTGTTAAAGACCCTTGCAAGAAATAGGGTCTCCCCGGCGGATTCTCAAAATATTTTATAAACCTTGGGTAAAAATCCCAATAGGGGTTTGTGGGTTTAGGGGTAAAAAATTTATTAGCTAATTTTTCCGCCCAAAAGCCTTTTGTTACCCCTTTCTTAACATAGTTCTCAAAAAAAGTCTGTGTTTTATAAGGGATTAATTTTTAATTTCCTTATGTAACTCCATCATTGAGTTGTCTTGGGTTCCCGGTGTAAAAGTTCTGTTCATAATTATACGTTTCCCCTTTTCGGCGGGCTTCACCCCGATATCATCATTATTCTTTGTTTATCTAATGCTTTTTTTTCCCCCAGTTTAAATTCGGTTAGAGAGGATTTAAAACAAAACCTTGATATTCTTAGAACGCTGTACTAAAAGTTTCTAATGTGGAGCCCGGCAACAAAGGGGGGAAAAAAAGTAGTTTTTTTACCTCCCGGAAAGTTTATAATCCCCCTTTATGTTTTTTTTCCCCTCATTCAATAAAACAATAAATCCAGAAACATTTATCCTTGTTGTAAAATTTTCATTAGCAAAAATCCCCTTTTGTCGTTATCAAAAAGGGTTTATTTTCCTGGAAAATTTTTAAATTTCCCGAATTGGATTTTTCCTTAACATTTTAATAGATTTTTTTTCCTCGGGATTTACTTAAATAATTTTTAAAAGAACAAAATCAAAATGGGTTTGTCATACAAAAACTCAATCTTTAGATAATAACGCAAGCTAGTTCATCAGAGTATAATAGAGTATTTTTAAACATTTTAAATCATCGTTTTTTAATGCTGTGGATTCAAAAGGAACAGGATTCTACCTGGCCCGAGACCCCTTTCCTCTTCATTACCTCCCCGATGGGTTGTTTGTTTTTTTTGCCTCCCCGGTATCCCCTGCGGGTTTTTTGACGGGAAATACCGAGTTCCCGTCTTAGTCCCTGTCTCTATTGGGTATACTTCCTCCATGGGGCTTGAATCAAAACCGTGTGGTGCCCGAATTTTTTAGACTTTCTGGATTCCTCTGTTGCCCCTAAATGTCCTTGGGGGATATGTTTTTGTTGATTTTTTTCCCCAAGAAAAAACTCTATCAAAAAACAAGTCTTTTATCCGGATGAATTTTTCTCTTTTCTTTCTTTTATTCATTTTGTATGGGTTTTAAGAGTCCCTCCAATTTACGTGAGAAAATTTTTTCCCCTGTGTTAGTTAATCTGTTTGCAGCTCCCCTTTTAGCATTCTTTAATTTTTTAAGCAAACCGATCATATTCTGTTTTTGACCGTTCCCAAAAATTAAAAAGAAGTGATTCAGCGGTGTTGCATTGGGGCCTCTTTCCTTTTTTCAAATTCAAAAATCTTTGTACTGAGACATCTCCTTTTATCTTTAAGCTTTGGTTTGGGGGGTTCGTTTTTGGGAGGACTGTAGAGTGTTATTTGTCCCAAAATGCTTCCCTCCTTTCAGCTAATTCAATACCCGATTTTCCGATAGGTTTTCGTTTTTTATTTTCGTTTAATTGCATTCTGTATAAAAGTGGGGTTTTTCAGCTAACAAAGGGGCTGGTTACTAGAAATGATTTTATCAATATAAATTCGGCTGCCCTTTTTCCCGGAAATTTTAATGCAAACGTTAATAATAAAGTATTCCATCAATGTCTACATAAATCTTTGGGGGAACTTTTATCCAGTGTTCTTTATAGATATAGTTGTCGTGTTCGCCGGGCCCCCCCCCCCCCCCCCGTCCCCCGCCTGAATTTACGGGTAGATGCTGCTTTAAAATTCTCTAGTAATAATAAAATTTTAAATCTCTTTAAATTAAAATAAATTGGAAGGTAAGCTAAAAGTAGGGTTTCTCTGGCAGAAAATGATAATTTCGCTGAGTGTTTGGCCCCAAGGAGAGCGAGGTCCCATCCCTATGAGCGCTGAGAGACACTGAGGCGAAAAGGAAACGCTGGTCTTGTTTTAAAACGAGGTATGTGATTTTTTTTTAGCCAAACGCAACCAAAAAATCCAGTCATGACGTGCACCAATTCACCTCTTATTTTGTAATTGATTTTCTGGCGCCAAAATTCAGGAAGGCCGAAAAAAGGGCGATCTTAATAGTGATGCACGATTTTAACCTTAATTATCGATGATCTGGAATTTCGATACCATAAAACCTTTCGATTTCAACTTTGTCGATAAAAATCGCTCAACACTAGCCCTCACCTATCCTCAACCTACCTCTGTCCCTTTCGCTTCCCACACCCAGAGAACTACTATGTGCTGTGGCCTCTGCGCCACTATACAGTGAGGACCAACTATTTGAGGACAGTAGGTGGGGAAGACATCCGCTGCTTCTTGCAGAAGCGGATAAGTAGTGATGAGGAGAGTGGCATGGGGGGTTATGTTGCGAGCGGTCAGGCTTTGTACAGCGATACTGTTGAGGAGGATGGCGGTGACAGGCAAACACTAATCGATGTAGCCGATCGCACTTGAAAGCCGGGTGAAGCAAGTAAGGCTGGGACAAGGTATTCTGGTGCCCTAGTTAAACAAGGCATAAAGTGCCCCCCAAATGGAAAATTCAGTCCACTACATGCCTCTTTGCGCCTTCTTTTCGGCCTGGGATGAAGTGGCGGCCTAGACGGTCGCCTACCTTCGACTACCCATCGTCCCAGCCCTGGAAACAAGGGCTTCATCATTATCATTGGGAGAAGAGAGCAGCAGCTTGCATGTCAGACAGTGGCGCAGCCTGAAAGTCAGTATTGTGGCCGGGAGTCAGCAGGGTGGCAGCAGTGCGAGATTGGGAGCCAAACGGCCTCGATCTAGACCACCCACTTTGCAGGTCCCAGAAAGTAGCGGTGCAGGAGCTCACCGAGGCAGCAGCGGTAACAGTCAGTCAGTGCGGAGCATTGGTGGTAAAATCACCTACTCGGCGGTGTGCCAGTTTTTTGACAAGACACCAGAGGAGGCGAACATGGCTATATGTAGAATCTGTGGGCAGAAAGTAAAGCGTGACCAGGGACCTAACTTTGGCACCACGGCCCTGCATCAACATCATGCAGTGTCACCATACAGTGGCCTGGGAGAAACGTGTTTCAGATGTGGTGGTCCATCCTGTCCCAACAGCAGCAACACCCAGTGGCACGCCTCCCATTTCAGGCAGTCAAGGCTTCACCACCTCTGCTGAAGACAACTCCGGTCCAGATACTCCTGCTCCTTGGCACTCATGGTGCCAGCAGTCGTTCACCGAAACGATTGCGAAGAGACAGCAGTATGCATCTAGCCATCCCTAAGTGCAGAAGCTGACCATGCTCCTGTCCAAATTGGTGGTACTGCAGTCCCTCCCTTTTCAAGTAGTGGACTCTGCACCATTCAGAGAACTGGCCAGGAAACTTTGCATTCACTTTGTCCATTTCTACACTGCCAAGCAGGCCCTCCTTGAGCTAAACAGAACAGAAAAACCAGAAACAGAGAAAAACAGGAATTGATGAACGGGGGAAATTGATAAACAGGAATAAATATATTAACAGGGAGTAATTGATGAACAGCGGAAATTGATGAACAGGGAAAGGCCATTAATGGTTTATTGATGATTAAAGCGGACATGAGTACACCCCTGTGTACTTTTAATGTCGGCCAGTGGCAGCTCATGAGTGGCACCTGCCATTTGCTCAGTCCCTTTCAGGTGGCACGTTATTTTTCAGTCGTCAGGACTACGGGATGCAGTGACATCATTCCACTGCTTCATGTCCTGGAACAGATGCTGCAAAATCTGTCTGGTCAGGGGAATGGAGACGTGGCGACTACATCTCACAGCCACATGAGTCCAGTGGGGGCTGAACTGGAGGAGGAAGATATTGGAGCACAAGCAGTGTCTGGCGAAACAAGAATTTTTTTATTCAGGTAACAGAAGAGGAGCAGGAGCAACCGGAGGATTAGGAAGATGACCCAGACACCCTGTGGCAGTATACAGTGAAGATGGAGGCAGGGAGTCCCTCAGAGTCACTTGCGCAGATGGCCCGCTGCATGCTGATTTGCCTGGCTAGTGACAGCTGATTTGTCACCATTCTGGCTCTCCAGCCTCTTGGACCCTCGTTACCGGTCCCAAATGGGGGCATTTTTTCACCTGCCAAGACAGAGGACAAACTCAAATACTATAGAGATATCCTGTGTAGTCAGTTACACCATGGTCCATCCACTAGCAGGTCTGACCGGGTGGTTCATCAGTGCTCATGTACCACTGCCATGGATTTGAGATACATGTAGGGCTGAAATACACAAACACTGGATATGACACAAAATTCTCCACAAAAAGGGAATAAATTAACTCTTGATCACAGATTAAAATACCCCCCACCGGTCTGAAGTTGATGGATTTCAGGCATGTATGTGGCAGCAATACGCACACGCTGTATTTCACTCCAACAAAACAAGAGGAGAAATTAACCCTTGGATATTAAATTCCCTACAGAAATGAACAGGTGAAATTTAAATGTATATAATGCGGGGAAAAAAAAAAACACTCTATTTGACTCCAAATGGACCACTAACAGGTTTGAGAGATCCCTGGATATGAAATTCCCTACTGAAAGAATAGGTGAAATTTAAATGTAAAGATGGCGGACAAAAACACACTGTATTTGACTCCAAGTACAACACTAACATGATTGAGGATTCCCAGAATCTGAAATTCCCTATTAATAGCACAGGTGAAATTTAAATGATGGTGGACAAAAAACACTCTATTTGACTCCCAATACAACACTATCAGGATTGAGTGGATTACTTGAATTTAAAATTCCCTAATACAACCGGAGAAATTGAAATAATGACGCAGAAAAAGCAGTCTGTATTTCTATTCTAATACAACACTATCATTATTGAGTGGATTACTTGAATTTAAAATTCCCTAATACAACCAGAGAAGTTGAAATAATGGCGCAGAAAAAGCGGTCTGTATTTCTATCCCAATACAACACTATAAGGATTGAGTGGATTTTTAGAAACTGTAATTCCCTAATAATACAACAAGTGAGATTGCAATGTATATGGGGTAGAAATGGACACTCTGGAAGAAGACCCCACAAACTAAATAAAATGATAACGCTGGTGGCAATAAATTTAGGCAATTGAGTCCCAGTCTCTGATAACAACAGCTTCTTTCAGGATAAGTTGTATAGAGCAAAGGGATCCAGAATGCTGAGTGGAAAGAAAACAGCAAAAAAGGGCTTTCCCCCCCTCCCCCCCCTGACTAAAGCTGAAAAAGATCTGTGTACAGTAATACAGAACACGAATGACTGAGCAAAACAGAGTAATGGGCTTTTTTTCCCCCCCCCAATCGCTAATAAAGCTGTACCCTGAGAGCTATGCACACAGTAAAGGGCCCTTGGCCAAGAGACACAACGAAGGATGTGGGGCGAGGGGCCTCCTTATTTTTAGTGCTGTAACGTCAAGAACAGCAGGCCTGATTGGCTTTATGTCTCACATTCATTGAGGGGCCTCCTTTTTTCCTCCCCAATTCTTTGCTCCCTGAGCGCCATGGCTTCGGCCATTTTACAAAAAAAAAAAGCTTTTTTCCCGCAAAGTACCATAAACTTCGGCTTCATTAGAATCAATTCGCCCATCTCTATTTCCCGTACACTTTTTCATATAACTAATACAGATGCTTTATTACCGGCAGGTTTTGTGAAGTATGCAAGCATGCGCAGTATCTTCTAGTCTAAACCAGCACTGAGTAGTGTGGGCGTATTCGTAACCATGCAGACGCACTTACACCGGGGAGTCCTGGTTTTCTGCGGGGACCTTTGGGTGTAGTGAAGCTGGCACTCAATAACAGAAGTAGTCATCCTGCCGACTTTGGTTTATGCGTAGTCTCTGCAGCACAACGCTGGATGGACTCAAACAGCTGATAGATTTGTGACATTTAGAATGAAGGACTTATTAGGCTTGAAAAGGTGGAGAGGCTGTTCAGTCTTTGCCTCCCATCATCAGCAGGTGCCTGAGAGGTAACATCATTCACCAGGGAAGTGGTTTGTATCAACAAATGGCATCCCTTTTTTTGGGAAAAAGTGTTGAGTAAGTTTGAGCCCATTGCGTTGGCCCATCGAGAAACGATCGGGAGTCGATAGTCCCGGGCCCCTAAACGATAAGGTTTTTTGAAAAGTGAGCATTCCCTTTTTGCCCCCATGACCATTAAAGTCCCATGGGGGGCCCAAAAACCTTCATTATTAGACCCCAAAAAGGGTGGGAAAAAACCGAAAATTAAAATCCCACAACAGTCAAATGGAAAACGGGGCTACATCTTAGGCAACACACTTTGGTTATAAAAATTTACAGAAAAAAAGTCAAACCTTTTTCAAACCCGTCTTGTAAACCCCAACCGACCCCTTTAAAACCCGCATCACCCCAAATTAAAAAAATGCCCGAAGGCAGTAGGGTTTGAACCACAAGTTTCCTTTAACTGGGGCATTTAAAATCCCCGTCCTGGGGAAGCAAACATGAGCCCCAAAACCCGTTTTACCCCCAAAATTTAAAAAGTGCCGCAAAAAAAGGGGTCTTTCAAAACCCCCATTTTAGTTGGGAAATGGACATTGACTATACCTGTCCCTGGGGCCCCAGCATGGCCCCAAACCTGCATGACCCCCCTTTTAAAAAGTGCCGGGGAAAAAAGGGGTCTTCAACCACCCCTTTTAGTTGAACTGGGGCAAATTTACTTTTACCCGCCTTTGGGCCCACATGAGCCCCAAACCTGCAGACCCCCACATTTAAAAAAGTTGGGGCCCGGGAAAAAGGGGTCTTTCAACCACCCTTTTTGTTTTCCCCTGGACCCTTGACTAAACCGTCCTGGGCCACACCCTGAGCCCCAAACCTGCATGACCCCCACATTTTAAAAAATTCCGGGAAAAAAGGGTCCCTTTTAACCACCATTTTTTTTCACTTGGGCATTGACCCATACCCCGTCCTGGGCCACAGCATGAGCCCCCAAAACCGCATGCCCCCCCTTTTAAAAAAAGTCCCGGGAAAAGGATCTTTAACCACCATTTTAGTTTACGGGAATTGACTATACCGCCGGGGGGCCACAGCTGCCCCGGGGGCCGGAGTTCAGTGGGTGCGTGAAAGCCCAGCTGGCGTCCGTCATCATTAAACACCAGGTTAAATGCCCGGGGAAACGCAGCAACAAAAACTTCGTGCTGAAGGGTGCGGAAGCGGAAGTGTGAAAACCCCCCTTTTCTCTGACACGTCAATACCTGGGTACGCTTGCCCCTCCGAGGGTGGGCCCAAATTGAATTTCATTGGGAAATACTGGTGGTTAACGCTCCTGTTCCCCAGGTGCCCTTTATCTTGGCTTTCCTTTTTTCTTTTTTAAAATCCGTGCTGGGGGAAATGGTCTCTGTACTTTGTTCCGTCCTGCTCCATACTCCCCTGTCCTCGAATAACCTACATTGGGCAAGTTTTCCTTACCTCCTTTTAAATTTTGAGGAATTTTTTAAACCCTTTTTGACATGCAAGTTTTTTTGTACTTTAATTCTAGAAAAACCCCATTTTTAAAATAGGGGGAATCCCCCATGTCTTGTTTCTCTTTTTTTCATTTTTAAATGGGTTGTCTAATACAGGGATTGATGCTATGTTAAAGACTTGCAAAAACAAATCTTTTTTAATATGTGTCCCTTAACAGTGCCAACTATTCCTGTTTCTGGACAGCACATCTCCCTTGTGCAACTCTTGACAATTGTGAAGAAACAAATGTCTGTTAGAATCAAATCATTTTTTAGATTAGGACCTGTAGTTAGCTGCATGTAACAGCAAAATGCCCCAAAATTCCAAAGCATGACCCCTTGAGCCATTTGGTCAATTTGTGTTTGATCAAATGGTCTGTTAGAAAACAACTTTTTTTAGAATAGTCTGTTGTTTAGCTGCTTGTTCACAGCAAAAATGCCCCAAAAATTCAAAGCATGACCCTTGAGCCTACTTTGGTCCAATTGTGAAGAACAATGTCTGTTTTGAAAAAACATCTTTTTTTTAGGAATAGGACCTGTAGTTATAGCTGCATGTCACAGCAAAATGCCCCAAAATTCAAAAGGCATGACCCTTGAGCCACTTTGGTCAATTGTGAAGAACTAATGTCTGTTAGAAACAAACATTTTTTTATAATAGGATCTGTAGTATTTGCTGCATTTCAAAGCAGCATGACCTAAAATTTATAAAATTGATTCTCAGCCACTGTTAAAAAGTGTGAGGGAGAAATGCCACTTTGAAGCCACTTTTCTGTTACAATGGTACCATGAGTATTGCTGTATCCTCAACAGCTACATGACCCACAATAAATTATAAATATGGAACTTCTCAGCCTCTATTTTAAAAATTGTGAGGGTGAAATGCCACTTAGAAGCCACATTTCTGTTCCAAATGAACATTATTATTGCTGTATCTCACAGCTACAGACCCAAATAAATTTATAAATATGACTCTCTGCCACTTATTAAAAATTGTGAGGGAGAAATGCCCACTTAGAAGTCATCAATTTCTGTTCCAAAGGGACCAAGATTATTGCTGTAATCTCACTGCAACATGACCTCAAAAATCCATTGACATGTTGAATAACTTCTTATGATATAAGTGAGTAAATGGATACGGTGTTGTCTTGAAACCTTCTGTCTTTTTACCGTCTCCTCTCAGCTAAAACAGCAAAAATGAACTTTTGGGAAAAGAGAATAAAAATTGCATTTAAAGTAAAAAAATGTTTTTAAAAAAAATTTTTTTAAAGGGAGGAAATTTTTTTTAAAAAAGGGAAAAGGTAAATGCCGGGGGCCAACTAATCTGGACCCCAAATTGGGGCCTTGATGAATTTAAAAACCGTTTCCACTTTGGTGAAAGAAAACCCCCCCCCCCCACACCCCCCCCTTAAACCCCCCCCCCCGGATGCGTTTGTCGGGTAAGGGGACTCCTAAAGTGTGTTGAAGGGTCGCTCATTATGAGGGCTGGCTGTGGGGGGGAACAAACCTTTCTTTGGCGGACGGGGACGCTGGGGCCATTCTTTCCTTTTTGGCCCCCATTAAGTCTATTGGGTCCGGAACACATGCAAAAACACGGTTTTTTGGACGAAAGATAGTCGTCCCACCATGATTTTTAAGCTGTTCTCTGTGTGTTGGTGTGTGCCCTGCTTTGTTTCGTTGGTGAGGTGGAAAAAAAAAGATTGCCAGGGGGTCACCCATTGGGGCTTCTGCCCCTTCCCGGCTGCCCCGCTACCCCTTTATTTGGGAAATTCTACTGCGTAACGTCGCTGATGTTGTTCCACCGTAAACCTTTTGGGGAAACTTTGAACCCTGACAAAAAACAGATGTCCCCAGTTGTTCAATCTGAAAGGGTTTTCCCCTTTCCTGCATTTTACTCTCAAATTTGGGTGGGGGGAAAGGGAAAAAGTGCTGATTTTTTTTTTTGTACCGGGGATCCAGGGGGTGGCCCCCCAAAGAAAACTTTTGGGGGTTCATTTTGAGGGTTTTTTTATTTCCGAGGATCATGTTGGAGGAAATGGGCAAAAGCATCATGTGAAAGATGGAGCCTTGATTTCCCAAGGCCTCTGGGTCGGGGGGCACAAAGAAAAAACTGATCTTCCTCTTTTCTCCCCCCGCCTCAAATTCGCCCCAAAACCTTTTCCCAAGGCAGGGCGTCGGAAACCCGGGTTTGTTAGGAATCCCTCCTCCTTCCCGCTGCCTCCGGCACAGCTTCAACACACCCCTGACTTGCCTGGATGATGCCCCCTGAGAGTGATCCGCCCCTTTGGGGCACTAGCTGGGGGACCCCGAACCACTGCCTAATAAAGGGCCCGATGAAATTGGGGAAATGTCGGGCCTTTTTGGGATTTGACGGAGAAAAAGGGCTCCGTTTTCCGTTCTGTGTCCGTCTCCTCCTCCTTTCGCGGCGGGGACCTTTTGGGTTTCAAGTTTTCCAACGTTCTTTTCCAAAACCAAGATCACCCCAATTCATGCGGGACAAGGGCATTGCCCGGGCTTTGCCCTTTTTGGTGGCTTCTTAAAAAACTGGCAAGGAGGGGCAGAGTCTTTAAACCGCCCCCAACTCTCGGGGGTTTTTAAACACCCCGAGGCCCCGTCCCCTGTTGTCAGGCCTTGGCCCACTTCTTTAATGCGAAAATGGCATTGGGGGCTGCTGCCACAATCGCTGGGCAGTGGAGGGGGGAAATTTCCCAAGGTGTTGCCATTTAAAACAATGGGGACGGTTGGGGGGGAGGCCGAGCTGCCCTTTGCAACGCACCCGGGGGACGAAGCAGGGTGGGGAACCCGGCAAAAATTTCGAACTCAAAACCTCGAGCCTTCTTCACCCAGGCATTTCCGGCCCCGGGTAGCTCTTTAAAAAATTTCTGGCGAAAAGGTTAGGGACATGTGCCAGGAAAGGGGGTTGTGCTCCACCCTACCGATTTTAAAGGGCGGCCGAAGATTTTCGCCCGTTATCGCCCCAAAACCTTGCCTGGCACAAAGGTTTTTGTCACCCCCGGGCCCGCGCTCGGGGCTCGTTGCTTTGAGCCGTTTAAAAAGCTCCTGCCTGTGTGTGGAAAGGTCTCCAAAGGGGAGATTTAAATTTTAAAAACGGCCTGGTGTCTCTGGGCACGTGATTTCCACCAGAGGGCCCTTGGGGGGAAAAAAGCCCTGAAAACCCTCCCTTTCGGGGGTTTTTAAGAGGTGCGCCGAGCCCTGGAGCCCCCCGTCCCCCCGAGGGAAAACCACCCAAACTCACCCAGTGAGCTGTCACAGAGTATACGGCCCCTTTGGGGTGCTTTTCTAGGCCATGTGTCGGTTTGGGGAGTTGGGCTTTTTTGGACCGATGCAAAACAACGCGATTGAAATTTAGATGACACGTTGGGTTTGGGCCCGGGCAGGGTGGTTTTTGGCCCAAAAAAAGCCCTGCTTTGGCATCTGGTATTGGGGGCAAGGGAGGGCCATGAGTGGCGGAACCCATCTTTGGCCCACCCCGAAGGAAAGGAAATTTCCAAGGCAAAAAACCCGGGAATTGCCGAATTCAGGCTTTTGGCTTTGGGATGGTTTTTTGGGGTTAAAATGTTTCTTCTGTTCCCCAAAATTGGGGAAAACCCGAAGGCTGGTGCTTTACTGGCCGCTGTACCGGGGTTTTCAGGTCGTCAAAATGGCGGGGGGAGAAGGGGTGGATGGGTTCTGGTGGTGGGTGGTGGTACTCGGGGGCGGTGGGGGCTGAAACGGAGGCTGATCCCTTTTATATGATCTGAGAGACATTGGGGGCTGAGGGAAAGTTTGGGGGTGGGGGAGGAGGAGGAGGACGGGGGACAGTGGGTGTGCAGGGGGTTTGGGGGCCCGGCGTCGGGCTGGCCTTTTTTGGCCAAGTGTTCCCTCCATTTTAAACCCTGCATTCGCTGCATGTGGGAAAAGCATGTTGGTGGTGGTTTAAAAACTTAAGGGTTTTGCCTCTACTTTTGCGGGGTTTTCGGCAAAAGGGGGGGCATATTGGGGGGCAAAACGCTGGGTGAAAAAAGAGGCTTTCTCCAAAAAAAGGCCCAGGCTTTTAGAGGTCCTGGGCCCCTTTTTTAAGGCGATAAGCGAGGGCGGGGTTTGCGTTGGGCCGTGGGTGGCGGAATCCTTTTCAAGCGGACTTCTGCGGGCCGCCCTTTTCCCTTTTTGTGGCGGGGGCCCGTATTGGGCACTACCCATCGTCTTCCTCCCGTTTCCCCTGATGAAAACGGGTGCAAGAAATTCTGCGGAAAAGGGCCCGGATGGAAACCCCAATGTCGTTCCAAACTTTTATCAACACAGGGGAAATTGGGGTTCCGACTTTCTGCTTTCCGAAACTGGGGCTTAAAGGGAAGGGGGGGGGGCCCGCAAAGGGGGTGCCGGAAAGCCCCGGGGTTTTGCCGATTGGGGCCCCGGTTTTCCCTTTACCTCCTCTGATTTGGGTCGTAAAAAGGGCGTCAGAGCAGAAAAATCCCCTTTCCTTTGATTTTTTTAACTGGGCCCCTGCCCCAACCGCATTTTGTCATTTAAAGGGTCTTAGAAAATGGATTATCCACAGTGGTTTGGGGAACAAATTGACATTTGGGCTGCTTCAAAGTTGGGCCGGGTGTGATTTATTCTGATGACGACATTTGTGGCCCCTGACTGGGGACGAGGAGGGAAGACTGCTAGATGCGGTTGCATTAACCCCCTGAAGGGCAGATTTGGGGAAGGGTGTTCGTTTCTTAGATTCCCCAGGGGCCCCCGGGCCCTGCGATGGGCAGGCCTGCGGGCCGCCCAAATGACATCCGCTGGGGATGCGTGTTGTCGCCAGCTCTGGAAGGAAACACCTTCTTTCGTACCTTACCTCCATGTGTTCCCCCTCTTTGCTCGCTTACCACCCGCATTTCGCGCCATGTTCAGTAATATAAAAATTTGAGAAGGTATGGAATAGGTGTGGATAGTGTCTTATTAATAGAAGGCAAATCACAGCTATTCTCAAATGCCTCTAATCAAAAAAAATTGCTGATTCAATTTAACTGAAGGTGTCTGATCAACAAATCTGACTGGGCCAAAAGTCCAAAAAACACGTATCTGTTATGTTTTGGTATAATAAACGGTATTTTTTGCACCTTTCAATTCACCTGTGGTGAATATAGAATTGCTGTTTTAAGATTTACGTAGATGCTGCATCAATGAACAGTGCTGGGTGCGCAAAAGTCAAAAAACACGTAACTGTTATGTTTTGATATAATAAACGGTATTTTTTGCACCTTTCAATTCACCTGTGGTGAATATAGAATTGCTGTTTTAAGATTTACGTAGATGCTGCGTCAATGAACAGTGCTGGGTGCGCAAAAATCAAAAAACACGTAACTGTTATGTTTTGATATAATAAACGGTATTTTTTGCACCTTTCAATTCACCTGTGGTGAATATAGAATTGCTGTTTTAAGATTTACGTAGATGCTGCGTCAATGAACAGTGCTGGGTGCGCAAAAATCAAAAAACACGTAACTGTTATGTTTTGATATAATAAACGGTATTTTTTGCACCTTTCAATTCACCTGTGGTGAATATAGAATTGCTGTTTTAAGATTTACGTAGATGCTGCGTCAATGAACAGTGGCTGGGTGCGCAAAAGGTCAAAAAACACGTAACTGTGATTGTTTGTCGTACGATAACACGGTATTTTTGGCAACAAACAACCTGTGCTGACTCACAAGATTGCTCGGTTTTGTAAATTTAAGTTGCAAGGTGGATATATCCCAACAGTACAGGTGTAATGGGTAAAATTGAACACCTATCTGAAAGTATACTGATAAATAGAAGAGTGGAGTGTTTTGCAGCTAACAAAGAGACCTCATTTACTAAAATTTATGTTTTTCAACAATATAAGTTCAGGCTGCCCAATATCCAGAAATATTTCAATAGTCAAACTGTTAATAATAAAGATATTCCACTACAATGTCTACACTAGTCTTGGTGAACTTTATCCAGTGTTCTTTATAGATAGAAGCTTTTCTGTGTTCGCGCCGCGGCCCACATCACCGTCCCCCCCCCCCGCTTCCCACCGCTGTGAATTTTAACAGTGGTAGATTCTGCTTTAAAATTCTCTAGCCTAACTACGATAAAATGTTCAAATCTCTAATCTAACTAAATTGGGAAGGAACACAGCTAATAGAAGAGGAATCACTGATCAGAAATAGACAAAATTTGCTGAGCTGTTGGCCACAGGCAGAGAGCAGGTCCACACCCTAAGAGACGCTGAGAGACACTGAGGCTGAAACAGGAAACGCACATCTATGTAAAACGAGTCATGTGATTTTTCCAGCCAATCGCAACCATACACATCCCAGTCATGACGTCGCATGCTCTATTCTGTAATCTCATTTGCTGGCCGCCAAAATTACAGGAAGCGCTGAAAAAGGCGCGATCTTAATTAGATGATGCACAGATTTTAACCTTAATTATCGCATGATCTGGAAATTTCGATCACCATAAAAACCTTGCCGATTTCAACTTTGTCGATAAAAATCGCTCAACACTACTTATAAATATTATTTTATTCTAGTTTAGAACTTCATCACATAGATCATGGTTACTGTATTTTACATTTTTTGGTAGATATTGTCCTTTATCAGGCAATAGAGCGGATTCAAGAAATATGTAATCCACAAAAATAGGAAAAGTAGAGCAGATCTGAGATAGGGTGTAGTTGTTTGTGGCCATGTTCAGGCAGCATCTCGACCTTTAACAATGATGGTAGGCACGGATGGTTACAAAACCTATAACAGAAATGAATCCAAGTCGAATACAAGTAACACAAAACATGTATCAAAAAATAAATGTAGGGACTTACCAATGGATGATGGACAGCAAGGCGAACGATGCCAAGGGCACAGATTGAGATGGAAAGAAAAATTTCTTGAATCCATAAAAAACACTTGACCCTCACAGCTAACTTCCCCTAACCTGTCTGTAAAGCTTACCTGTAATGTTGCAAGGTTTTATTTAAACAGAACGAGACAGTACATAGAACAAAAGAGAACTCTTGAAACATATTCCAAGAAGGGAAGGGGATCCTTGGGACCACAGAGACAAATACTTGACCAACCACAGTTAGGGACGTAAGGAACTAGGACAGGACACAGGATCAACAATCAGTGAAATGAGGAAGTCCAGATGGGAAGGGCAAAGGGGTCACAGACGAAACGAGGAAACCACCGACGTGGACCTGGAGGGTCTTGGACACGAACCAGGAGGAATAACAACCAGGAGAAAAGCCAGAGGAACACTGACCAGGAGGGACTTCTAAGGAACGTGGACTGGGAGGAATACGTATGTAGTCCAGGGGGAACTTCAGAAGGAACTCCAGAGGAACACGGACAATAACCAGGAGGAACTCCAGAGGAATATGGACACCAACCCGAAGGAACATAGACAGGAAGTCCTTAGGTCTAGGCATAGGCAAGGCCAGATGGGCTGGGCACAGGAGACAGGCAGGAAGCTAGGGTTATAGGGACCAGAATCTTCTTACCACGGAACCAGGGGTCACAGGAGAACCAGGAACCAGGTTAGTGCAGCAGAACCTAACACTACAGGCTCTTATTGCTTTAAGGAGCTCCATTTTAAAGCAGTCAACAAGAGATGATCAGATGCACCTGGGCAAATCCTGCAGGGATTTACTACTGCCATACTGGACAGCAGAAGCAGATTCCAACTTCCAGGTTCAGCATAAAGTCACTCTCAAGGAGGAGGCAGGGGAATTTGCAGATCATGACATTCTCTTAACACCAGACAACCATAGACCTATCCCACTCCTGAAAATATCCATACCAATGTCCCTCACTATGCTGGCCTTACCCAAACAGCTCAAAACTACCAAAGAGAACTCAGGAATAGAACCTACCGGGAGACTTACAAATGGCAAAGTAGAACAACAGAGGACTTAGAAAAACAGAGTTCTAATAACGGAGAACAGGTAAGTAAACAAAGCAGGACTGAATGCAGCAAACTCACAAGACCATTCTCACAGCTACCAGTATAGACTGCAACCAGCCACAAAGAAAAACTATGCTTTATAAAGGGCTAGCATTTAACTATTCCCCCCATGGGAGACTAAATTTACAGTAAAAAAAAATTAAGAAGTTTAAAAAAAAAAACTAAAACTTCAACCTCTCTCTTTTCCCATTTAGTATATTGAAAAAAAAAAAAAAAAAAACATACAATGCAAAAAGTTAACTTCATTATCACCACGTCCAAAAATCCAATATCGTGTTATTTATCCTGTGCGGTGATCAATGTAAAAAAAAAAAAAAACAGATGCCAGAATTGTTTTTTGGTCATTTTGCCATCCATAAAAAGGGAATTAAAAAAATTATCAAAAAGTTGCATACACTGCAAACTGATACCAATACAAATTAGACTGTGCCTTGCACAAAAACCTAAAAAAGAACAACATACAAAAAAACAAGCCTCACAGCTCCAACAGAGGAAAATAATTTTTTTTTAAAAGTTGCTGGTCTCAAGTATTTTTTTTTTTTAACAAAGTAAAAATAATGAAAACTTTATAGATTTGGTATTGCCAGAATAATGCTGAGCCACAGAATTAATAGAATATGTCATTTATTTCTCTTAATAAACCCCCCAATTTTTACCCATTTAACAGAGAATTGTTTTGGCTCCCCAATATATTCTACAGTGCAATAAAGGATACCACTCAAAATACAACTCAATCTGTTAAAAAACAAGCCCCAATATTATGTAGACAAAAAAGATTAAGAAAATGAAAAAACTAAAATGGACCGCTCATTAAGGAGTTAAAATAAAGATACGTGGCCAATTTGAGGATAGAGTGAGAACGCTTTATGCTCGTTTCATCTCATAGGTATGGTTGGCCTTAGCTCTAATACACAGTACTGCATAGTACCTAACAATCTAGGGAAAATATTAAACACCCATCCAGAGACGACTTCATTGTGATTTATCCAGTATTATAGCATACTGTTCACCATAATGGTCATAGTCTGGCAATGTGAATGTGTGCAGTGCAGATGTTGCTAGACTTCATGGTGCCAGTGGGAGAGAACTGAAGATGGCAGCGCTCATAAAAGAAACATATATGCAAATACACTAAACATGATTCCCAATGAGGCTTTAAAAGGACCCTGCGTGTAACTCATAGGGTATTTGTTAAGACAGTGTAACACATTTTTCAAATTACAGTTATCTATCCCAAATGCTAGAGATGAATAAGTAATGTACATATATTAATACAACTGATTATAATCTTGGCAGATTGTATGGAAGGCATTGTGCATAAAATTATAAAAATGTATGTAACTTCCGCAGCGTCTCACTAGAGAATGGAAATACGCAGAACCCAATGCCAAAAAATGCATCAAAGAAATCATTTGTTATGTTACTGATCAATCAGATACAATCACTAAATGCAGTCATTACATCACATGAAAAAATATGGCTGCTGTAATTCTCATTCCAATAAAAGATTAAAGGGAGCACTTAGAAATGCTGACAGTACTAGACCAGGCATCCTCAAACTGCGGCCCTCCAGCTGTGGGAAAAATACAACTCCAACCATGCATTTATATAATCTGTAACAGTGGGAGTGATGGGAGATGTAGTTTCCCAACAGCTTGAGGGCCGCAGTTTGAGGATGCTTGAGATAGAGGATGACTGAGGAGCACCAACCTGCAGGGCTGTGAGGAGTTGTTTTTTGCTCCCACATACACACTATGTCTATAGGCTTGTCTGGATTTAATGTATACATTTTTTTTACAGGATTCTATTTAATGGATTATTTATTCCATCCTGTTTTTTTTTTAATGGATACTCATGTATACTACATTTAGTCATTACATCAAGTGGGATCCTATAAACAAAAATTCTCTTAAATTAATAATGTAAGTTTACGGTTAATAGATCTAAAAGTATGGCATCTAACAAATGCAGCCATTTAATAGATACTGGAGCATTCTGGAGCAGAGACAAGAGGATGTTTTCTCTCGTCCTCCTGAGCTCGGTCAAACTGCTGTAAACCACACAACACACTTAAAAGACAGTATCGCAGCTCCAGAGGAGAGGAGGAACACTGCTGTCAGCAGTATCACAGCTCCAGAGGAGAGGAGGAACACCGCTGTCAGCAGTATCGCAGCTCCAGAGGAAGGGAGGAACACTGCTGTCAGCAGTATCACAGCTCCAGAGGAGAGGAGGAACACCGCTGTCAGCAGTATCGCAGCTCCAGAGGAGGGGAGGAACACAGCTGTCAGCAGAATCACACCTCCAGAGGCGGGGAGGAACACTGCTGTCAGCAGTATCGCAGCTCCAGAGGAGGGGAGGAACACTGCTGTCAGCAGTATCGCAGCTCCAGAGGAGGGGAGGAACAAAGCTAACAGCAGTATCACAGCTCAAGAGGACAGGAGGAACACTGCTGTCAGCAGTATCGCAGCTCCAGAGGAGGGGAGGAACACTGCTGTCAGCAGTATCGCAGCTCCAGAGGAGAGGAGGAACACTGCTGTCAGCAGTATCGCAGCTCCAGAGGAAGGGAGGAACACTGCTGTCAGCAGTATCTCAGCTCCAGAGGAGTGGAGGAACACTGCTGTCAGCAGTATCTCAGCTCCAGAGGAGAGGAGGAACACTGCTGTCAGCAGTATCACAGCTCCAGAGGAGAGGAGGAACACTGCTGTCAGCAGCAGGGCCGGACTGGGAATAAAAATCAGTCCTGGCACTAAGCCCCCAGCAGCCCACATACAATATCCGCTTACAAAATTCCCCTTGTTCTCGCACCTCGCCACTTTCCAAAATAAACTACACTATAAAGGTGCTTTCACACAGAGCATTTTTGGTGCATTTTTTTACGTTTTTTTGGTGCATTTTTGTGCAGAAAGGCAGAGCAGTTAATGCTGAACATTTCTGCACAAAAAAACGCATAAAAAATGCACCAAAACCGCTCCGTTTGAGAGCTCCCTACATACAAGCAAGAAAGAAACAGTGGTGCAGAGAAACCCCTCATCACAGAGTCAGGTGTGCACTTGCTTTACAATCAGGGACAAGCCCACACTGACACTACATAAGCACCAACATAACCTACAACCCCACCAATCACATCACCAATAGTCAGGTCACCAACACATGAATACAGCACTGATTCAACACAGAAGGAAAATGACCCCTGACAGCAGGGACTCACCGGAGACATCATCTCTGATGGGAGTTGTTCTCTTCTCCTTTTCTTCTCCTTCTGGCCCAAACCTCCATGATGTCTCCCTGATGAGTCGTTCCCTTCCATTTCTTTCTCTGTCCAGTACAGCATGTAGTGTCCTCTTCTAGTGGACACTGTCCTTCCACTACTAGCATTTACCACAAATACATCTTAGATTCCTTTTCCAGCACTTTCCTATCAATTCCCCAAACAGCGTATGTTAGACCCTAAAAATTAGAAATTAAAAAATGTCAGATAAGTGGCAAGTAAATAGGTAGATCCCCATTAGGTAGACAGGGCCTACCCCTGTAACTAGCCAGGTAGCTGGGGCTGCCCCCAGTAATTAGCCAGTTAGCTAGGGCTGCCCTCAGTAATTAGCCAGTTAGCTAGGACTGCCCTCAGTAATTAGCCAGGTAGGGCCAGTAATTAGCCAGGTAGGGCCAGTAAGTAGCCAGGCTGGGTCATTATGTAGGCAAGCAGGGCCAGTATGCAGCCAGGCAGGACAAGAATATAAGCAGGCAGGGCCAGTATGTAAGCAGGCAGGGCCACTTATAGGTAGGCAGGGCCACTTATAGGTAGGCAGGGCCAATATATAGGCAGGCAGGGCCAGTATATAAGCAAGCAGGGCCAGTATATAGGCAGACAGGGCCACTTATAGGTAGGCAGGGCAGTATATAGGCAGGCAGGGCCATTATATGGGCAGGCATGGCCATTATATTGGCAGGCAGGGATGATATATAGGTAGTCAGGGCAGTATATAGGTAGGCAGGCAGGGCAGAATATAGGTATGCAGGCAGGGCAGTATGGGGCAGTATATAGGTATGCAGGCAGGGCAGTATGGGGCAGTATATAGCCAGGCAGGGCAGTATATAGCCAGGCAGGGCAGTATGGGGCAGTATATAGGTATGCAGGGCAGTATGGGGCAGTATATAGGTATGCAGGGCAGTATATAGCCAGGCAGGGCAGTATGGGGCAGTATATAGCCAGGCAGGGCAGTATATAGCCAGGCAGGGTAGTATGGGGCAGTATATAGGTATGCAGGGCAGTATGGGGCAGTATATAGGTATGCAGGGCAGTATATAGCCAGGCAGGATAGTATGGGGCAGTATATAGGTATGCACAGCAGTATGGGGCAGTATATAGGTATGCAGGGCAGTATATAGGTATGCAGGGCAGTATATAGGTATGCAGGCAGGGCCAGTAGGTAGTTTAAAAAAAGTAATAAAACCAATACTCACCTGAAGTCTGTGCCTCCTCTCCTCCTCTTCCCTCCTCTGGTGCGGCCGGTCACTCCCGGGTGCGGGCCGCGGATCAGGCGCGCGATGACGTCATCACATCGCGCGCCTGCCCCGCGGCCTCCTGGGAGCCGAACAGACGGGATCAGTAGATCCCAGATGTTCAGCTTCGGCTGCTGCCTGCACCGCGCGGTGCAGACGGCGGCCGTGTTGGCTGCATGGCTGGGTCGGTGCAGATGCGACCATTGCGGCTCCTGTGCGTGCGCTGGCACTCGGGGCCCGCCGGGGGGGTAATACCGGCCTCCTCGGCGGGCGCTCCGAGCCGGCCCTGCGGCCCGGACCCCAGCGGCCCGCCGGGCAAATGCCCGGTTTGCCCTATGGGCAGTCTGGGCCTGGTTAGCAGTATCGTAGCTCCAGAGGAGGGGAGAAACACTGCTGTCAGCAGTATCACAGCTCCAGAGGAGAAGAAGACTACTGTCAGCAGTATGACAACTCCAACTAGAGGAACACTGATTGACTTCTCCCGGGGAATCTCAAGCAATGAAAATGTCCATAAATATGAACAGTCCAAATTTGGACAGTTACATAATCAGAGTCTTCTCCAGGGAAGCCAGTGTTCATTTTCTTTTTTTGAGCTGTGATACTGCTTAAAGCAGTATTAAAACAGTATGCCTGAAGCATAGTTTGTTGTTGGGTGGCTGTCTCCAGCACCATTGCAATGTATCATATCATATGCCTATTCAGTGGGAGATGTTGCATTCTTCTGTTGGAGGTGTACACCAGGAGTCCTCTTGACGAATACCTTTAATGGAAGGTATACCTGCAGTGTGAACAGACCTTTAGGTAACACAGAAAAACTGGAAAGGTTTCATTAACTACAGACATAAAAAGTGACCAGCACTACAGTTTAAAGTTTGTGTTAACACTCTGAACAGAGCTGTGTTTATGAGATAACTAAAGCTACATCAACCAAAGAAATCTGAATATTATAGCAGAGATGTAATTAATTCTGCACCATTAATCACATGTGCCCTCAGGGACGGAAACTAACTACACACAGAATGGGAAACATAATTGCATAATTAAAGAAATTGTCAGATATATCATCTCGTTCCTTTAATTAAGATACAAAAAGAAAGCAACAGAACAAATGGTAAAATGGACAGGAAACCATCTCTTATATCTTGTTTCTTTTGTTCAGCTTTTCCTTAAATGAACCATGGAACAGAACGCAATTATAAATAAATTTGAGCAAACTCATGAAAAGCACATTGTTGGCAGCCGCATCCTGCTACTCATTGAAACATTTTCAGATTTTTAAAACATGGATAATTTAAGAAAAAACCTACAATTATGTCAGTGATATATGGGTAAACAAGCTCCGCTTATTGCCTTTTATACAAACTTTCCTTCAAGTTATTAATAAAAAAAGAGACATTTAGATCTTGCCAGCTTGTTTTATGTTAGACTTTATCGCATGAAACTTTGTGTACCTAAAAAAGGAGTGATCCGGGAGAGGGGGGGCGTGGCCTGGCATGGCTGAGTGAAGTCGTGTCTGCTTGAGCTCCGTCTTGACCAGCGCTTGCAACCTGGCAAAATCCTCATTTCCACATGGAGTAGGCAAACAAAAAAACGTGTCTCCATGCCCATACCCGCTCTGCATCCTCCCAGGGTGAAATTGATACGTATTTCGGCATATACGCCATGCTAATGGAGGAGAAAGCAGCCGCAGAACCTCCGGGACAAGATGGCCGACCAGCGCCCTCATCAGGCTCCAGCTCCGCCACACCACATGGCGGCCCGCGGGAAATATCAACGCGATCCGGACGTCTATGCCAGGACCTGGTCGCTCTGGATCCGCACCTGTCCCACAGTTTACCGGATATCCACTCCGCACTGACGGACCCGCCAGCTGGCTCCAACCTGCTCCCGCCTGGCTTACAACTGCGGGAAACTGCAGCACCGCTCCTTCAGTCTCTCCTGCTGACCGCCGCCAGACAGACAGTGCCGCAGCACAGCCGCTACTGGAGAGAGTAGTCTCCGCTCCTTGGCAACCGGACAGCGTCATCCACAGCCCGGTGAGTCATGCCTGCCGACATCACCCCTGCACACGTGGCCGGCTGCCATTCCCGAATTAGATGCAGGGGCGCCCACACACCTCTCAATGCTGCAGAGCACCTCTCCAGCCACATCAGCTCAGTTACAAGAATGACAAGAGAGCATGCAGAGACCCAGGGGACCTGACATATCTCCCCCTCCTGCATTATATTATGGCTCCATGCACCATGGGAAGTGCCCTGGACAGGCCAGTGGGAGGCCCGTCCTATCAAGCATACAAGCTCCCATCCCCCCCAGATGACTTGATCGCACCCCAACTGGGCACCTTGGCCTCATCAATTTATCCAGAGTCTGAGGGGTTAATTAGGGGAACAGTACCGAGATCCGGCAATCGGGTCCAAAATGACTCGGAGGCACCCCCTTTGATACAAAAGGGATCTCCTCTAGCTACAACACCTCCGTCTGGTCATCATCTTCCCTAGGCCCATCTCACTTTACCCAGCATATCTCCCTAATGGGATCATCTGCAATTACTCAATGTCTTCCTCCAAATCAGTCGTCACACCAACCTGCAAAGGCACGGCACCACTGCACCTCAAGTGCCCTTCTATTCACTCAGACGGCCTTGGAATCCCCCCGAGATGCCTGTGAAGAACTCTCGCCCAGATAGTCTACAGGGTCCTCATGGGGGGGAGGTGTCCCTTTCTTACCAGCAAGCTCCCTCTGCTGCTGCCTCCCACGTTGGCTCTACCAAGCAAACCTAATCTCCATCTACGCCTGGGGCGCCCTTAGATGCCAATCAATTCAATGTGGACACATTGGACTCCAACTCTTGCATCAGCACAGACGGTGGGCCCTCTATTCTCATATACCATCCCCAGCTTGCACCCGGCCCCACTCCGCTGCTCTTTGCCACACCCCCTTCCATGGGCACTGCCGGCCATCCAAATGCCTTCGAGTGATGCCAAACCTATAACAGTAGCAGACCTGAGGGTCTTAACTCAGTCTCTACTGACCAACTCTGACATATCTAACCTGGCTCGTCAGCTCCTAGACGAGTGCAGGCAATAATTTTCCATGTTCCGATCTGAGCTCTCCCACCTTAGAGTAGACAACCTGTCACAAGCATAAGATTCCACAGCGTCCTCAATGACGTCTCTCCAAGGTGTCGTCCAGCAACATTCTCAACAGCTCTTTACTCTCCAGCAACATCTTGAAGACGTCAAGAAAAGGAGCAGAAGAAACAACTTCAGGATTCGGAGCCTGCCGGAATCGATTCCACCCAGTGACCTCTTCTCTACCTTGACAGATATCTTCAATGACCTGCTAAATCAGCCCCGGTACACCCACATCGAGATCGACAGGGCGCATAGGGCTCTTCTGCCCCTCAGTAAAGATCCCCTCCGTCCAAGAGATGTCATCTGCCGAATTCATTATTTTACGGTCTTACGGAAGAGATCCTACAACAATCCATGAACAAACATCCAATAATCTACAAAGAAGCACATCTTCAGATCCTACCGGACCTTTCTCGCTATACCCTGGCAAACCAGTATGGCACCATACCTTTCCATACTAAAAGAGAAAAATCTCCCATACAGGTGGGGCTACCTATTCGCCTTAATCACTCAAATTGGGGATCAGACTTTCTCCATACGCTCCCCAGCGGACATCCTATCTTTCCTGCAGGCTCTAAAGGTCTCAAACATCACTTTACCAGAATGGCCATCTCTATCTTTCAACTCCTCCAGAGACCCAAGACGACTCGACTCTCAAAATGTTCTTACAGAATCCGGTCAAGGCCTACCCCCACAGAAGACCAGACCCTGTTCTCGAAACATAGAGGACCCTCCCCGGCATATACACACGACCCATCGTGACCTTGAGTATTTTTTCAGCTATCTTACAGGGACCATGTTCACTTGATATAAGGCGTTTTGGCCTTTAAATGTAATGCCTTTCTCCATGCATATTTTCCTTCTTAGCTTGGAAAATTGAAACTGTGCCTTTGTTATCTCATAGTTTAGTCACAATCATAATTTATGCTGTTATTTGTAGTTTAGTCAGGTTATCATTTTGCATCTAATTTGGAGCCGTCTACCACGATGCGTGCCTCCTTCATACCCCCAATAGGTAGGGGATTTCCCCCTGGGCAGCCCTTGGGCCCAGTGGCCTCCCTGATATGCGTATGTTTGTTCCTTTTAGTTAGTCGGATTTTTCCCACTCCCCCTCCCTGTTTTTTTTTTTTTTTTCCTCTATTTCTTTTGTTCCTCTATGTCTCTGGGCTCCTCTCTCCTCTTTGGTGCTGCTCTCTCCTCCCGGTGGCCTTACCCGCCTTAAGTCTGTATCATGGGGGACCTTAAAATAGCCTCCTTTAATGCGAAAGGACTTAATACACCTATGAAGAGGTCCCAAATCCTTCGTTATTTTCATATATGCTTCCAGGAGACCCACTTTAAATCAGGACATGCTCCCCTGATCTTGGATAGGTTCTACACTCACTGGCACGTCGCCCACTGCCCGAAACCAGAGGAGTAGCGATAGCCATACATAAATCCCTCCCACACCAAGTCATAGATTGCATCAGTGATGCCAAAGCCAGATATATTATTCTTATTGTTTCCATTAATGGGCAAATTTTCACCATCATCAACGTATATACCCCAAACCAAGGTCAGGTCCCCTTTCTCCTTACTTTCCCAGACAAGATCTCCCCCGCCTTGAGAGGCACCGTATTACTGTGCGGCGATCCAAATCTCACCCTAGACCCGACACTGGGTAATTCCACAGGACGAGCCACACTTCCGTACTCCACCATCAAAAAGTTTAAAAAAGCCCTCTTTCAACTCCAGCTATGCAATAGTTGGAGGTTACAACACCCAACCACCAGGGACTATAGCTTCTACTCAAATCCCCACAACTCATACAGCCGCATAGATCATATTTTAGTCCATCATAGTGCTTTGCCCTGGTTGCATTCGACCTCCATTGGGAACATTCTATTATCGGACCATGCCCCTGTTTCAGCTCATTCATTATTCTCTCTATGTCTAAACAAAATAAAACATGGAGACTGAACGAAACCTTACTGGCTGATGTGGCTTGTGTAGCGGATCTTAATACAGCGGTTGGATACTTCCTTGCAGACCACGACAGCATGGCCCCCATCTTTAAATGGGAAGCACTCAAATGCGCTCTCAGGGGGATCCTCATCAAACACGGAAGTAGACTAAAGAAGGAGAGAGCCCACTCCCTTTCAATGGCCTTACAAAAGATATCCTCATTGGAATCACTCCACAAACAGGCGCTATCCCCTTCAGTTTTGAAGGAGCTGCAAGCCACAAGACTGGAGGCGAAACGGCTTCTTGAAACCTCCTGGGGACGGTACCTCCAAACTTGCCGTAGCTCATTTTATGAGCACGGCAACAAGAGTGGCCGCCTTCTTGCTAGGGCCACACGGGAAAAAAAATCTCAGTCTTTCATTCCCTGCATTAAAAATACCGCTGGAGACCTGCTTCACACTACACCGGATATAGTGGGGACCTTTCAGTTTTTCTACTCTAACCTATATAATTTACCATGTCCACAGACCCCCTTATAACCTCTCCCCTTCTCCCCCCAATGGAGATATGAGAGCTTCCTGGAGGAAAGAGCCCGGGACCAGATGGCTTTTCGGCAAAATATTTCCAAATTCTTGCCCCTCAAATCTCACCGCCTTTAACGACATATCCTCCACCTCACATTTTCCTCCGGACTCCTCCCGGGCACATATAACCGTCATCCCTAAACCGGGAAAAGATCCTCTAATATGTGGCAGCTATAGGCCTATTTCACTACTTAATGTGGATCTTAAAATATATGCTAAGCTTCTGGCAAACCGGCTAAATGCTTATCTCCCGTCTTTGATTCATCATGATCAGGTGGGTTTTGTGCCCGGGAGGGAGGCTAGAGATGATATCCTCAAGACTTTAGACATAATTCACCATGCTCAGTCTCACCATATCCCCCTCATGATTCTCTCATTGGACGCCGAAAAGGAATTCGATAGAATCTCCTGGTCTTCCTTATGCCAAACTCTATCCCAACTAGGTCTGGGCCCCATCTTCACCTCCAAGATTTTAGCTCTATATCAAACCCCCACAGCCCAGATTAAGATCAATGGTATCGGACCACTTCACTATTCATAATGGAATTAAACAGTGATGCCCCTTATCACCAATTTTATATGTATTAATAATGAAACATCTCCTTCATTCGATTCGTGTCAATTCGGACATTAGTGGGATCAAAAATTGGAAACCGTGAATTGAAATGCTCTGCTTTCGCGGATGATCTTCTGATCTATGTCACTAATCCCCAGGTTTCTCTACCTTCTTTGATATCTGAATTGAAACGCTTCAGTACATGGTCTAACTATAAAATCAATCTCTCCAAGCCCTTAACATTTCCTTTGATGCCTCCATTCTCCCTTCCCTGAAATCTGCGTTCCCTTTCTCCTGGCCCTCACACGCTATTTCTTACTTAGGTACGAAAACCCCTCCAATCTTAATCAGTTATTTGACCTCAATTTCCATCCTCTACTCTCCTAATTTAATCAAACTTTACAGAGTTGGAAAACCAAAGCGTTTTCCTGGTTCGGACGCATAAACGTCCTTAAAATGTCCTTCCTCCAGAAACTTCTTTATCTATTACAAACTATTCCCATTGCAGTCCCAGTCTCGTTCTGGCATAAACTTCAACGTTGTTTTTCTGACTTTATCTAGCAGCAGGGCGCCCAAGAATTAGCAGGGCAATACTAACCAGACCGAATGACAGGGGAGGGGTAGGTCCCCTGTTTGGGAAATAATATTTTCTCGCTTTGGGAAAAACCAACTTTTCCCATAGTTTGGGTTTCCGACTCAAAATTAAAAATTGTGGGCCCTTTATTGCACAGGTCTTATATCCTCAATCTTTGACCCTTTTTCCCTGGCAAGAGGTTTCTATTTTTCTCACGCCCCGGAAATTTTTTTCATTTCAAAACCTTCAGACCAGTTTTAAAACCGCAAATTAAACCACGGGAGTCTCTTTTGGCCTTTCGGGCCCCTCCCCATTTTCCCATTCCCAAAAACCCCTCTCTTTCCACGGGGGGGGGGGGTTCCCCAAAACTTTTTCTTGGGTTACCCCAAAAAAAAACCCCCCTTTTAAACCTTCATAGTGCCCCCCTAGATACGGGAAGAAAATTTCTTTTAAAAATTTTTAACAACTTGTAATTTTTTCATCTTTCCCCTCCAAACCCCAACACACGGGTTTGAAAAGACCTTTTTGGGAGGGTTAAATTCCCCGTCATGTGACTCCCCCGGCCCCCCCTTAATTTCGACCTCATTCTAATCCCTTTTTGGGCCAAAAATGTGAACCCTTTACCGTTTTTTTTTGGCCAGTTTTGGGAAAAGGGGAAAATAAACGGGGAATTTTTCACAGGAACAATGGTACAAATTTTTCTTTTTTTTTTTTTTAATTTGGTAAATTTTTATTAAAGTTTTCAATAAGGTTTTAAATTTTTAAAAAAAGATTTTTTAAAAAAAGGAAAAATTAATTTTTCATAAAAGATACTGGGGAATAAAAAGTAGTTAAAATTCAAAAAGTGCTTTTTTAAAAAAGTGGATCTCAAGGGGTTTAAATTTTGTTAGTTAAAACCCAGGTTTGAAATTTCAATAGCGGACATCCTCGGGAAAGCCATTGAGTGCAGGCCCTGCAGAGGCAAAGTGCAAAAAAACATACAAGACAAAAGGAAAGACTAACACAAGGTGGGGGAGGGGGGGAAAAGCCCAAGAACAAGGACAACAAGGAAGAAAAAAAGGGCTAATTTAAAGGTTTCCCCAATCTTTTAAAACCCAAAGTGGAAAACAAGCCCTTAGGTTTACCAGAAAAACACCCAAGGTTTAAAAAATACGATAAAATGGGGCCTTTGGTTGTGAGTTGGAAAGTAAGATTTTCCCCATTCGTCTAACTTCTTCCCAAAGGAGATTAAAAGTCATTTTGGGGTGGGAGTGGGATGCTTTTTTCCCCAAAATCTACCCGATAAGACATTTAGAAGGGGGTTCATTATATATGGGAAAATTTCTTCCCACCCAAAGGCCAAGAGGGGCTTTAAGGAACGTTTTTGAAGAAAGGTCGGCGGGGTGGGAGGGCCCTTTAAATTGCGAAATCCCCCCTAAAAAAAGGGGGGGAACCCATTGCCCAAAATGGCCGTACCCCTTACAGTCCAAAAACATGGTAAATTCCCCCCCGGTTCCCACATGCCCCCACCCGTGGGAATTAGGTTAGTTTTATGCCGGAGGCAGGGTGTGTCCATTTTGGTTTTAATATTTTGTACGGGTTTTCTTTAGTTTGAGCAGGGGAGAGATAAAGCGGGTCCCTCCCTCCAATCTTTTCCCGGGGTTTTCTCTAAAAATGGGGGGACCCCAGATACTCCCCCCAACTTAACCATTATGAGGGGGATTTTGGGGGATTTTCGGGATTAAAAAGCTTTAGGAGTTTATTAAGGGGGAATATAAGGCCTTTGAGGAGTGTCCTCCCCGACATATCTTTTAAATTTACGTGGGAGCAGACTCTGTGGTGGTTTTAAATTGTAAACGGGGAAAAAAATGTCTAATCTAAAAGGGGTAGCGGGTTAGGTAGCAGAGGAGGGAGATCAATGAGGGGCCCTTAAATACATCATCGTCCCCTTTTTAAAGTCGATGGTCCACCAGATCGCAAATATAAAATTTAAAATTTAAGGGTCGAACCAAGGCCTCAGATCTTTCTGGTCCCCCCTTTCCAAAAGCAGGTGGTAAAATATAAAAAGGGGTCATTGAGGGGGGCCTTTAGGCAAAACCCCAAATTGTTGGGGACATTCCTACGGGTTTCCCTAGAAAGAGGCTAGAATCCAATTGGGTAATTTTTTGAATCTCTGGGACGGTGGTAGCCACAGCAAGGAGTTAGGGGGGGGTTTGGGGCACCCACAAATTCCCCACCCATCCTTTCTAGAGTAAGCAAAAGAGGGGAACCAAGTTTGGAAATACACGTAGTTAAAGCCCCCCCAAACAAAAATTTAACGTTATCGGGCACCCCCGGGGCCCCCCCTCCACCTACTTGCCATCGAACCCCCGGGGTTTTTCCTATGCCTTTTTTTCCCAAAAATGAAAGGGATAAAGTCCGTTTTGAAAGAGCGGAAAACTGTTTGGGATGGGAATGGGTAGGATTAGTTTCATCAACTTAGGAAAAAGGGTCATCTTAATCGCTGTTTTACCCTTTCCCAAATTAAGGGGTTTGGGGCCCAATTTTTTCCCATTTTCTAAAAAACCCCTTTTTAAATACGGTTATTAGTTTGGGAAAATTTTTTTTTAAAAAGAGGGCGTAAGCCGGTGAAAGATTTATCCCAGATACCAAAATTCGGTCGGCCCCCTATAAGTAAAGTTGGCTTTTAGGAGGGGAAGTGGTCACTGGGGATTTTTAATTGGCGGGCTTCGGTTTTGGACGTGTTAATTTTTTAAAACCTGAAAAAGCCCCAAAACCGGGTAAAAAGGGCATGTGGGTTTTGGGGGGGGAGACCAAAAATTTATTTAAAATGTAAGGGGACTTTCACCCGGGCTTTACAAAACAAAAGTTTTGTCCTTTTGGCGGGACCCCCCTTTTTATTGCCCAATTGTACCCGAATTGAAAGCAGCAGAGGCTCAATACAAAAGCGAAAAAAAGTAACGGAGGAGAGGGGGCACCCCTTTGCCTGGTCCCATTTGAATTCAAATTTTAAGAGGTGGAAATGCGGGACCCTTTTTTGGGGCCTTGGGGTGAGAGTGGGGGGGCCCCTGGAGTGCGGAAAACAAAAGGCCGCTAAAAAAAAGCCCCCAAATTCGGAACATAAAGGTCCGGGTTAAAGGCGTTTCAAAACCCTTTTTTGGCGTTTTAAGGGGAGCAGGAGCATTGAATCTATTTCCCCTATTCAATTTTCAATCGGGTTTCGTTGGGCTTCCCGGGGTTTGCCCCCCCCTGTCTACATGGGGAAAAACCCCAAATGACCCTTTTGTATAAAGCTGGGGCCCAAGGAAAAAGGAGAGTTTTTATTTCCCAAATTTTTTTTAAAAAAAATTTTTTAAATACCCCTTTAAAGGGCTTATGGTCTGTAGCTGGCGCATCCAGGGGGCCCTTACCCGGTTAGGAATTAATGTAAAAAAATGAATAAAGCATTTTGTGGGGACGGGCCAGACCCTTGGAGGAAAGGGGGTTTTAAAGGGACCTTTCCATATGGGGAAAAGGACCCTGAGACGGAAAAATCGGGATAAAAAAGATAGGTGGGGGCTTTGGCCCCCGGGTTTTTCCCCGGAGGGGAAAATTCCCTGAGAGTAGCCCAATCCCCCCCTTTCCGAAAATTGGGAGGTTTAACGTTCCCAAAATTTCATTTGGCAAAATTTGGGGGTTTTACAGGACAAAAAAAGGGCCCTGCAACAGGGGTTACCCTCGTTCCTCGGGATCAGAGGGCGGGCCCGTTCTGGGATATTTTTTAATTTAGGAAAAGGAATGGAAGGACTTCTAAAGTTTTGGGGTATGAACGGGGGATTTCCAGCATTGTTCTTAATAGAATAGGGTTACTGCCCTTAAAATGCTTCTTCTCAAAGGGTTTGCAACCCAAGGGAACGAGGTTAATTCCCCTTTTCTTGAAATTCATGTTGAGGAACCCCGCAGTTTTTCGTAGCTGTGGGGGCCAGGGATGTAAATTTTTGGGCTTTACAGTTTTTTATCTGCCGAGGAGGGCCCCCCTAGGGGGGATTTGAGGCTAGCTTTGTTTTCTAATTGTTTTAGTTGGGAGAGGAAAGAATTCCTCGGGCCCTTTCTCTATCTTTTTTAAAGGGGACCCCAGAGCAATGAATTTCCATCAAACAAAGTTTTTTGGGCTTCCCAAAATTTGGCCCATTAAGTAAACCCGGGTACCTGTTTTTAACCCTCAAAGAATCTGAATATGTTTTTCCCCAGCTTTTTCCCTAATCGGGGGATTCTTGAGCAAAAATTTTCTTTTTGAGTCTCCAGTGGATTGGGGTTCAAATTTGAAATTCCCTGACTTCGGGGGTCAGATTTTTTGGGGCCCGGGGGTTCGGACCAGAAATTTGGCCCCTATTGCGTGAACCCGCAACGCAGACAAATTTAAAATTTCCGAAAAATAATTTAAATCTAGAATGGGGATTGTTTGTGGATTTGAAAAAAAAAGGGGTTATAAACCTTATCTGAGGGAAATGAAGGACCCCGCCAAAAGGTAAAAATTAAGGGGAAAAAACTGTGTACCCGTAGGCAAACCCCCTGGAGAGAAAAATTTGAGCCCCGAAAAAGAGTGTTGGGACATGTAAATTTTTATCAAATATTTCGGGAAGCCCCAGTTTAAAAAATCCCCTTTCCTAAAAACAGGGGGGCCCCTGAAGGCGGGGCGCGAAGGCGAAGGGGGAAAGCGCTTGAGGAAATTTAATTCCCCAAACATTAGGCAAAATCCTTTTTCACAGAATGTGGGGTGTCCCAATTCACCCGACCCCCCAAAAATAAAATTATCGACCCCCGGGATCGGGGCAGCGCTGTGCAAATCGAAAAGGCCCAAGGCCCTAGAGCCCAAAACTCCCAAACCCCCCCCTTCTTCCTTTTCTGGGGACGCCACATTTTTTTTTGGGGGTACAAATGTTAAAAAACCCTAAAAGTTCCCCTTTTCCCTTGTTAAGTGGGTCTTTTTTTGGAAAATAATAATATCACCCGGGGTAGCGCTTAAGGTCGTTAGAAAAGGTTTTTTTTTGGTTTGGAATTTGCCCCCTTAACTTTAAAAAAGAGGTATCCAAAAACCCATTGGGATAATTAAACAGGAAAAACCCCGCTATTAAACTGGATTGCAAAAACCAATTTAAACCATTTCAAAAACCAACCCAAAACCAACCCCCCCCTCCCATCGGGTATCAAGCCCCGGGGGGTTTTAAAGGGCCAGTGCCTGGATGGAGCCCTCAAATGGCTCCCGAGAGTGACGGCCTTTTATTTTTGGCTGAAACGTTCCCATTCTGGGGCGGGGCCCGGGGGGTGGTAGAACCTGGGGTTTCCCCAAATTAAAATCTATGGTACGGGAAATTTGCCCGAGCAGCACAAAAGCCCGAAGACCCCTCAGGGTCCGGACCCACAGCAGAGCTTTCCCCTTTTTCGTGGAGACCCCCAAAGGGCCCAAAAGGGAAAACCCCCCATCTGTCGGGGTTTGTTACAGTTTTTCAGAGGGGCCCAATAGAGACCTCAAAATGTTTCCCTTTTGTTGGGTGACCAAAAAAAGGTCTGGGAAAAATTTTTGGAGAAAAGCCTGATATTTCCATTTTTGCGCCCCAAAATCTCGCCTTGGTAAAATTTTTTTTCCTTCAATTGGAAGTCATGAAAACAGCAGATCCCCTTTCTAGGAGGGAAAAACCGGGGCCCCTTTGGGGCTTAAGGGCGTGGTGTGCCCCGGCCCTTTTTTAATCCCTATGAGGGAAAAGGTTCCCCCGCAGTCCATTAAGGGGCCCCCAATATTGGTTTTAGATTCTCCTTTCTGGGGGCCTTCGGAAGGTCCTAATTGTTATTTTGTTCCGTGGGCCCCTCTATTACCCGGCCCCCCCCCAAAATTTTTGTTGTTTCCCCACAATAATTTTGCTTGAGATACCTAAGGGTTGAAATGGGGGAAAAATTAACGGCGGGTTTAAATCATGTGGGGGATTCAAGATTGCCCACTCTCCCGGCTAATGTCTTATACCCTGTTGACTGCGGGCAATTAAACCCCTAGTGGCTCTCATTTCGGTGATTAATTGTTTTAAAAGCCCTCCTTAGTAGGGAGAGACGGAAAATATTTTTTCCCTAGTCAGGTGTCCCGGGACAGGGGGGGCTAAGCGGCACCATTGCATGCCCTTTAGATTCGGGAGGATGGGGGCCCCAAAGTGTTGGGGGCGCAGTATCATCATTAGAGTAGGTAGCATCCAGCCAGGGGGGAAGACCACGCTGCAGCATGGGGTGAGAGAGCAGGTGGGTTTTTAGTCCCTTTGTAAAGTTTTGCATTTTAGAGATCAGTCCCTTGGCAGTGAGGAACTTTACCCTGGGGGAGCCCCAAAGCAGGAGATGGAGAAGGAAAAATTGTGCAGGTGGCTACTGGATTGGTCAAGAGAGGGCAGATTAGTAGGGGCAAGGCAAATTCCCTTTTGACAGGGGGGCAATCGCCCTTCTTAGGGCCTCAGTAGGGGCAGCGGGCCCTCCGTCCCTGTAATGGGGTGGGGGGAGAAACCCTCCCTTTTGGACGGGTCAGGGGACTGCAAGGGCCCCAAGGGTGGGGCTTGGTGCCTCATCGGCTTCTGTTTTGAAAGAAACTCTGAGTAGGCTTGGGAAAGGTCAGGAAGCGGCGGAGGGGTTTGGGAGTGACCCCGGGGGTTTTAGGGGGCTCCTCAGGCCGGGGGGGAGGGATCGCCAGAGGCCCCAAGAATGGGGGCCCTGTGGCATGACCTGGCGGGAGGTTCCCTGAAATTGTGCCCACGTTCGTGGGGGTCGGGCCCCCTAGGAGCGCAGGAGAGATTGAGAGCTGCCGCGGGCTTTGGGAGCGGCTCGGGGAGAGGCAGAGGCCCCGCCGGCAGTAGAGTCCCGGGCTGCGCTGCTTTTGGTGGGAAATTTGGAAAGCGCTTCATTTTTGGCCCACGGGGCCCAGGGGGGTTTCCCTTCAAAGGGTGTGGAGCTCGGGAGGCTGTTGCGGGGTCCGCGATCCACCACGATCAAGGCGCCGGAGGTCAGAGGAGAGGTACGGGCTGTTGTTGGGGTGTGTCAGAGCCCGCTGCAGAAGGGCCGGGGCTCCCCGTCGGCCCTTGGGGTCGGCGGTTTCCCCGGTTTGGGGACTTAAAAAGAGGAGGGTTGGGCTCCGCTGGGTCCTCTGGTGTTTCTTGCTGCTGTACCCCCCTTTTTCGCCGTCCCGCTCCGGATGGATAGGGATTCCCCTTGAAGTTTTAAAGTGAGGCTCAGGAGCTAAAAAAATTTCAAGCGGCCTTTTCCCTGGTCGCAAACCACCCCCCCCAAATGTTTCTATCTAACTGAAAAAGCCGTCGGGATTTAAAGCCCAAAAAAACCAGCTTCAAAGTGTTGTCGAGGGGTTTTGGGTGCCTTTTTTTTGTTACATAAATGGTGGCCAAGTACTCCCGAAAACTGCTGGCGCTGTGGCTCAGAAGTGGGGCCCTTGTCCATTTTTGGGGGGGATGTGTATCATCGGGACCCTTTTGGACGGCATTTGTCACACCCAATTTCCGTGATTTTTTAGGGGAAAAAATGTTTTTGACCCCCCTGAGTCAACTCTTGTTATGTTCCTTTTTCCCTCGCTGTCATAAAAAATCTTCTTCGACATTTGCTCCCAACCCGAAAAAGACGGTCATTCCGCATAAAAAGGGAAAAAATAAATTTCCCCCGCCGGCTCTAGGGTTTGGGTGGTGAAGTGGCCCTCACCCCCGCAGGGAAAGAATTGGTTTCCAGATCAAAAGGCTGACACTATCAGTTTTTATCCAAACAGGGGGCCCCTTTGGCGATATATCTCTGTCCTCAAAATTTTGGGGGCTTTAATTATTTGATTTATCAGGGTTTCTTTCGAAACCCTTTTAAATTTACGCCCCCTTGGTGGGTTATTTTGGGCCTGACAGTGAGGGGTTTGGGGGCAGCGTTGGGGACGGTAGGGGAATCTGAGCCCAAGAGTTTTCTGTATGTGACCCCCCCTTTTTTTTGGTTTTGTTTTTCTTTCTTTTCCTTCAAAGTTTAAACCCCTCCCCCCTTTGGAAAACTGGGGACCTTAAAATTTTTTCCGCAAACGGCTGGGAAAAGCCAGCAAATCACGTTAACACTCCCAGTTTGTTGGGGTTTACCTGGGTCTTTTTTCTATTTGGGCCTTCCGTTAGGGGAAAACTAATCTATATTTCTTACCATTATTTGGGTATCGGGGCACAGTTTGGGGAACCCCTTGTTATGCAAATGTTGTTCATTATTTCCTGTTTTTTTTGAGGTTTTTTTTTTATCCATTGCCAGGGTTTGGGGTCACTATCTGAAAATCTCAATAAAACTTTTTGATCAGAAAAAAAAAGGAGTGATCCTGCTCCGTCCATAAGATTGTATTTTCATTAATTTCAGTGCACTGTTATCATGCACTTGAAGGCAGTGGTGGAAATTAACCCCTTAAAGCAGCGGGCTCTCGGGCCCCAAAAGGGTTTAGAGGAAGGGGCCCGGGAAAATTTTATGGCAAGTACCCTTTTATTTCCGGGGGGCCCCCTTTCAGTCCCCAAATTAAAATGTTTGTGCGTCCTCAGGAAACGCCCGTTACAGCCCTTTTGTTTGGGGCAAAAATGCCCCTTTGGTTTTTCCCGGCACACTACATAGGGCCCAGTCGTCTAAAGGGCCCCTACTGGAAAATCGGCGCGTGATTATGTCAAATTTATCATGCTAATCACAGAAAAAAATCCCCCCAAAAATAAATAAAAAAACTTTATTTTTTATCCGTTAAAACCCCCTATATAAAATACTAATTTTCTTAATTTTAAAAAAGATACAAAAAAAACTCTATAAAACCTCAATAGGGAGGTTTTATTAAATTCTAAAGCGGGTAAACCTTCCCCCAATTAATGTTGATGGCGGCCTAGGGGATTTAATATTTCAAACCCTTTTATTATTTACGTCCCCAAATAAAAAAAGAAAACTAACGCCCCAAAAACCCTATTTTGCCCCAAGGGTTTCCTTAAAGGATCATGCCCCGTTAAAGGGCCCGGCCAAAATACCCATTCTCACCCTAGGCAGCCCCCGTTTTAATTCCTTTATCAGGGCCAACAGGTTTTTAAAAACAAAAGAAACAAGATATATTGTTCCCGATGCGTTTTCCCCCAAATTAGGTTTTCAGGGGAGTCCAAACTTTTCAGATGGAAAACGATTAATTCCCCGCCCCGTGAAAAGGGGCATCCCCCCAAAAAAATTAAATAAGGACCTCCTTTAAACACACCTCCCCTTTATCCAAAAAAAAGCGGAGGGCCACCCCCCCTTTTTAACATAATTTTCTCATAACCTTTCCCAAAACACTCTCCCCTTTAAACCCCCGGGGGCGGGGATATCGCCATTGCGCCCCGGGCCAATACTGAATTTGGGATACCCCGACATCCAAAGTTTTTTCTTGGGCCCCCACATGTCCCGTTCCCCTTTGCCAAATCCACTTTGGGTTTCCCGGGAACCCGGGGTCCGGGGTTAGTAAATTTCGCATGTCCGGTTTAAAAACTTTAGAGTATCATCAATGCGGGATGACTTTCCAAAAACTCGGACCTTCCCTTACTGCGCCTTTTGGGCCGGCGCTCCTGGTTTGGTCTTTTTAAATGAGGGTGCTCAGCCACTTCCCAAAAATCCCTAAACGGGGCCCCCCCAAAAAGTTTTCGCTCGGCCCTGGCCCGTTTTTGCGCCAAAAGTCCCGGGGTCCGCAGCTGGGTCTCCTTCACTGAGCAGTGCCCTATATTACAAAAAATTTCCCCAGCAAAAATCCAGAAAATAGCCTGCAATTACCTTTAAATTAGCACTAAAGTAGGGGGGATACTGGCACCCCTTGGGATGAATGCAAAAGATCCTTTCCCGGGCCCGTAACATAGCTACAGCTAACATAAGTCTCAATATACAAGCCACACAGTTATATATACTGATAATTCTACTTATGTACCAATGCATATAGCCATAATATATACTAACGCAGTATCACTTACAAATGTCCAAATGTAAATTACGACCATATTTATCAATGCAGCATAAATAATCAATTTATAGTGAAGGTATACAAAAGATTTTAGACTATCAAAATGTTATTATTATTCAGCCAGGAGATATACCAGCTTGTTGATCACCACAAAAAAAGGGAAAAATTACTATCTTCTATATTCTCGATAAGTAGATATGTATATAAGGAGTATTTGCCTTCCTTAGACAAGATATCACCATAATGCTATAGGCAAAAAATTTTCTAAAATACAAATTAGTACAGTGAAAAGCAGCATATAATCAAAGAAAGCATCCCCCAAAATGTAAAGTTTTAAATTTTGGAACGCCCCCGGGCTTAAAATGCTCCAGGGGTAAATCCCAATGGGCCCCTTTTCTTAAGGGAAACATTAAAATCCAAATTTTCCCTTTTCCCAGGGTTTTTCGGATTAAAAACCCCTATAACAAGAAATTTGAGACACCCCGGGTCGCCCCCTGTGTTTCCCATACTTTACGGGGGAATCGGGGGTTTTGTCCCCTTATGTCGCCATCACCCAGGTGTTTTTTTCCCCCCCTTTGCGCCGTTGGTGGGAGGTCTTGCCTACATAGTATAATTGACATCTACAGACACAGAGGTAAACCAAATCTTCAGATTTACAGTTGAACAAGCCTTTCAGGAAAATATTTCCTTCCCACTACGATTTTTTTAAACGGCTTGTTTGTTTATAAAAAGGGGCAAGCCACAAATTGGTCTTTCCCATTTAAACTCCCTTTGGTTCCTCTCTAACCCCGACCCCCTATTTTTTTGGCCCCTTTTTAATTTACTTTAACCAGCCCATCTCTTAATGTCTTCCCACCGATTTGTTATCAGTTGGGGCTATTTGGTATATCAGAGGGCTCATCATCTGATTGTTAAAATTTTTCCAAAAATTTTTTCAAGATAAATTTTTATTTCATCGGGTTGTAAAGAAACATTTCTAATAATTCTGATTTGACCTTCATCCTCTTTCTTGTTACTCTTTGGTACCAACAACTTTGCACGCTCCTGCCTTCTTGCATATTCAAAGGCCTGCTGTCTGACCTCTACCGGATAACCCCGAGAAGAGAGGCGATGATCCAACTCATACGATTGCTTAAAAAAAAAAAAAAACATTCTCATGAGAGCAATTGCGCCTTACCCTGAGGAATTGTCCCCGAGGTATGCCCCTTTTAAGGGCAACTGGATGGTGACTACTCCAATGCAGCAAACTATTAGTCGCGGTGGGTTTTCTAAAGATAGTAGTACTCAAAGTCCCACTGTATGTCCTTCGTATTTCCACATCAAGAAATGACAATCTGGTCAAGTCTGTTTTAAAGGTAAATTTCAATCCTATGTTGTTATCATTTAGAACAGAAACAAATTGTCCAAAAGTATCCTTGGGGCCGTTCCACAGGACAAAAATGTCATCTATGAAATGACCCCAGAACAAAATTCTAGAGGTCCACTCCTCATTTTCTTCACGAAAGACTACTCGTTCCTCCCACCAGCCCAGATAGAGATTAGCATATGTGGGAGCACACGGGCTCCCCATTGCCTTCCCCCTGAGCTGGTGGAAGAGTTTGGAGTCAAAAAAAAAATTAGTTATGATGGAGAATGAAATTTAGCAATCGTATCACAAAAGTACCCCTTTCTCTGTACTGAACACCCCACATACTGCAAAAGTATTCAATAGCGCTTACGTGTGAATGGGGAAATCAACTTTTAAGATTTAAACATAAAATTGATTCTAAAATAGTTTTTTCTCCTATTTTTTATCCCCTAATTTTTTTTAATAAATCTGAAGTATCACGAATAAAAGGGGGGCGTGCGGTGCCCAATTCTAAGCATTCTTCCACATAAACATCGCTTTCTGTGTAGAGAATTTAGCCTGACACTATAGGCCCCCCTTTTGGGGCTAATCCCTTGTGATCTTTGGGGGCGAAAAAAAATTTGGGTTTTTGTTGGGTATTCTTTGATAAAAATTTATTTCTTTGTCAGATAAAAACCCCTTTATCTAAGGCGTCAATTAAAAGGGGATCAATTCCCAATTTTTAAAGGTTGTGGGGGGATCCTTACGTAGGACCAAATAGCTTTCCCTTGCATTTAAAAAGATTATAGCATCTTTGTGTATTGGTCATCTTTAAGGTTTCACGAACTTCCCCCTTTATCAGATGGTTTCACAAAATAGATTGATCCTTTTCCAACTTCAAAATGACTCCATTTCGGTTTTGTGTATAGTTTCTCCCTATATGATCTAATTTAGCAATTTTTTAAATCATTTTCTTCATGACATTCTCAAAAAGATGTCCAGTTCAGGGCGGTCCATACTAGGGGGCATCCTCGTACTTTTGTGTGCAAGATTGGAGGGACCAATGAAATATTCCCCTCTTAATCCTGAGAGTATTCCCTCCCCCCAGTCTTCCTATGATACCCCAATATGTCCGCCTCATCCCTATCTTTTGACTTGAAAAACTTGTGCCTTTTAACTTCCTATGAACGTTTTATTCTTTTTCCCCACTCAAAGGGTCAAACCCTAGTTTAGGAAAAAAATGACGGCCCATGTGAAAAAAATCTTTTTTCTTTCTCTCCAAACACCCGATCGTTGATTGTTTATAGTATCCTCATCTTTAGTTTGTTTTCAGCTTTTTGCTGCGCTCCCTCAAGGGGTACATATTCCCCTGCTCTAAAAAAGAAGGGGGAAAGACGATGATCCAGAAGAACCAAAAAGGTTGGGTCTTTTTGAGCGCCCCTTTTCCCTACCTTTTCCTACCACGTCCCCCCCTTCCGACCCGAGCTTGACCCCTTCCACCCGTATATCTAAATTCCGGGCAGAGGATTCGGTTCAAAGAGAGAAATCTGTCTCTGTGGTATTTTTCTCACTCAAAATTGGTACGCTTTTTTTTTTCTTTAAATTCAAGGGGGATCAAATATTGCGATGCTTATGTTGTAATAAAACTCGATATTTCTCAATTGAGTTTTGTAAAAAAAGTCTCGCAGAAAAATCTTTTCACTCTTGAATTTAAGAGTTGATCTAAAACCTTTGCAGGAGGATTCAAAAACAATTTTTTTAAACAAACAACTCATTAACCTCACAGAACTCTCTGTCAACTGCATTAGTATATACTGCATTAGTATATATTATGGCTATATGCATTGGTACATAAGTAGAATTATCAGTATATATAACTGTGTGGCTTGTATATTGAGGCTTATGTTAGCTTATGTTAGCTGTAGCTATGTTACGGGCCCGGAAGGATCTATGCAGTTCATACATATGGATGCCAGTATGCCCCTACTTTATGCTGCTAAGTTAGGTAAGTCGCTAGGGATTATTGTAAGTGACTGGGCATGCTCAGTATAGAGACCCAGCTGCGGAGCGCCGGACATGCGCAATAACGGGGTCCGAGCGCCGAGCGTTGACTATGCGGGGGTCGCTAGGGATTAGTGCAAGTGGCTGAGCACGCTCAGTGAAGAGACCAGACCAGTGAGCGCCGGACATGCGCAGTAACGAGGTCCGGGCGCTGAGCGTCGGAGTCATGCGCATTGAGGATACCCGGATGTTTTTACCGAACATGCGCAATGACTAGATCCGGACGCCGAGTGCTGGAGCCATGTGAGTTGGCAAAGAGGAACAGGACATGTGCGGCAGTTTAACATTGGATGCTGGGATAGTGCCAATTCAGTATGGGACATGCGCAATGGCGATATCGGCACGCCGGGCGAGAGGATGAGTGTATTGGAGGTATGAGACATTATTTTTAATAAGGTGGGTGGTCTGCCGACTTGTTTTGATCAATGGGAGGTGTATTTAAGGAGGTCCTTACTCATTTTGGGGATGCTCCATCATGGCGTGAATTATCTGTATTCATCTGAGAGATTGACTCCCCCGATGAACCTAAGTTGGGGAAACGCGTCGGGAGACTATATATCTTGATCTCTCTTTTTGCTTTATACCTGTTGGCCCTGATATAGGTTATACTGGGGTTGCCTAGGGAGAGAATCGGTATTTGGCGCCGCCCTTATCGGGGCGATGACTCCATAAGGTAACCTTAGGGCTAATAGGGTGTTTTGGGGTTAGTGTACTTTTTTGTATTTCGGGGCCTGATGAATCAAAGGTGAAATATTGGATGCTCTAGGATGGCATCAACATTAGATTGGTGGAGGTACCCGCATTAGAAGTTAAGTATACTCCCTTTTGATGTGTATAGATGTGTATATCTTGTTTAAATTAAGGGATTAGTAGTTATATAGAGGTTTTAACGGATAGAAATAAAGATTTGTATTTTATGTTTGGGGTATAATTTTTCTGTGATTGGTTTTCACACCCTGATGAAGATATTAGTTTGCTGTAAGGCACATCATCATGCTGCCTATGCCAGGCTTCACATGGAAAAGCCGGCCTGCCACTCATCGGGAGAACGGGGAGTACATTTTTTTTTTTTCAGTAATGGTGCCATACCTACTAAACTGGGACCTACTTATCTACCTGGGACCTATTTTCCTACCTATCTGGGGATTACCTACCTACAAGCCTGTCTACCTACCTACCTGGGGTCCACTTATTGCCTACCAATCTACCTAATTTAGGACCTACCTGGAGCCTACTTACTTACCTAGCAATCCCCTATTTACCTACCTTGGGCCTACCCACCAGCCTTCCTGGGGCCTACCAACTTATCCAACCGGGGTCTACCTAAATGGGGTCTACCTTCCTACCTGGGGCCTTGCCTGCTTACCTTGCTTACTTTGCCAATCTACATGGGGCCTTGTCGCCTGCCTACATACCTACTTATTTGGGGCCTTGACAACCTACCTTAAGCCTTTTCTATGTCTGTACCTTTGGCCTTGCCTAGTTGGGGGCCTTACCTACCGACTGGGGTCTTACCACATAATGGGCGGCTTATCTACAGTACCGAGATAATGAGCAGGGGGGTGGGCTACTAGCTTAATATACGTTATCTAAAAGGAGAGTCTACCTATCTATAGGGCAACATTTTTTATTCATGCTTCCCTAGACACTTTAGATAGTGATCAGTCAAATGCCGATTAGTGTTTTTGAAATTTATAGTTTTCCCTGCTAGACTACGTCAAACTCATTGGACTATGTTGGACCACTGGTGTATCCATTTCTTTAATAAAATGGTCAACCAGGAATTGTGTTGGGGAGAGTTTATTTAAATAAGGCATTTTTGTGTTTTGCTGTATTTTTTTACACTTATCTTTCTAATGTTAGTAAAAGTGGTGTCTGACAGATGTGTCTCTATTACTAGTGCTGGGGCTTGGTGTCAGCCAAAGGTGTTTTTTTTGTCATCCCAAGGCTGACACTAAGCCTCAGCACTAGTTATTCAGAAACATCTGTCAAATGCCTCTACTACTAACACTGGAATAAAATGGTTAAAGAAACACTGAAACACAAAAACACACTTTATTTAAATAAACACTCCCAACAACATCCCTCATTGACAATTTTATTAAAGAAACAGATTAAATGCTGGTCTGACATAGTCCAATAAACCCATCACAGTCCAATGGGGAAATCTGCAGAAAAATCAGAATGAAAGTACTAAACTCCATGCCTTGCATCCCCTGAAAATCATACATCATGTCTGCAGCTGATCTCTGGGTACAGGGGAAGGAGGTCAGACCACACAATATAACTCTGAGGGTTACAGACCATAGCACACTCTCCAAGGGATTATTCCTCTGTTCCTCCCCACCTCCCTAGGAGACTATGCTGCAAAGCCATGACCTGTACTTGCTCTCCCACCCATGGAATTTTTTTTACTGAGGTGGGGGACAGTGAGAGAAATGCTGGAAAAGTAAGGATTCTAAGATATGTGTTCCAATTCTGCAGGGACAAGTGGTGACTGGGAGAAGTCATCATGGCAGTCTGGACCAGATGCAGAAGAAAAGATAAAGTGAACGAATCATCAGAGAAGACACCACCTGTGAGTCCCTGGATGTAACTGCACTGTAGTTACTTGTATGTCTGCAGATCCTGTGTACACTGATAATTACCACTGTATGATTATTGTATGGTGGTAACATTGGTCTTTGTATATTGATCTTTATTCAGTAACAGTATAAGGGTATTAGTCAGTGACACAAATTGCCACCACATAGTCACTGAATAATACCCCTATTAAAGGTCCTTATGTAGTAGCGTTATTGGTCATGTTTACTAGTACCTGTTACTAATGGTCATCCAGTTAGTAGATAATGCAAGGAGCAAATACCTCACCATACATATCACCATGATACTGCTACCAAGAAAATCCCACTATATCAAGACCAACATTACCAGGATACGTACACTAGGGGGCAGATTTCTTTAGACTGGAGTTTCCCATGCCAGTGTGAAAGACAGGGTAGCAGAAGTAAGATTAACTGTCTGTGTCCAATAAATGGAAATGTACGCAATGCTGGCATAGATTGCCACTATTTATGCCACCTCCTGCATTAAATATGTCAGGTCTCTGCAAGCTGTGCTCCAAACCTCTGAGCTTCGTCCACTTTTCTCAGTGGTGACAATAGCATAAAAACAAACACTGAAAAGTTTGAATTTTTTTCACAAATAAGGCTTCTGCAAAAATGTGACTTTCTGTATATCAGAAAACTGACACATTACCTACTAAATCCTCCCTATGACTTTTGTCACCAGTTGCCCAACTAGACGTACTAGTATCTCATTATCAGCATCCATTTTTCAAGAATCAGGTTATTGTGACATATTGTATAGAGGCTACGTGTTTGTAGAGCAATTTGTACGTCATGTTGCATAAAAGTAACAGAAAAGATGCTCAGTGTATTTGTTTTAACCCCATGCAACTGCAGCCTTTATAGAATTACAGCAGTCCTATATAAAACATAAGATACAGTTGTGCTCAAAAGTTTACATACCTCGGCAGTGGCTGGATGAAAGATGCAAGTCTGTCTGGATCCCAGAAACTTACTCAGCTTTTATGCACACACACTGATTACAAGCAAACCGGTCACAGGTGAGGATGTTACTGTACATTTAGTAGCCATTCAAACCCATTTTTGTCAACTTTTGTGCATGTTATTAGGCCAAAATCACCAGGGTATGTAAACTTTTGATTAGCCACATTTGGATGTTTTTGGTTGTCATTATGATTGAAATAGAGAAAACACAGTAGTTTGACAATAAATGGCTTCACCCAACCACGAGTGGGAAAAAAAGTTTTTGTGTTATCCATATTCTCTGAAAAAAGGCACAACTGTAATTCGTCATGAACATGGTATGGCATGTAAAACTGCAGTCGAAATAAATAACATTTTGACATCATGAGATCAAGACAACACCTTCCAATTAACAGTACCTTGCCATTGCAAGGTTTCAAGTAGGATACTATCAGACAGAAGTGGCCACTGAGCTTAGAGTGTCACAGAGTATCATCAGCAGGTTGCATCAGAGATACAAAGAGACTGGAAAAGTAACAGAAAGGCAAAGAATTGAAAATCATTTGGCTACATCACACACTGATGACCACTTCATTGTAAACAATGCCCTTTGGAACTAGATGATGAATTCCACACAACTCCAGGCATGTTTAAGGGAGGTGAGAGGCAACCAAGTGTCACTTCAGATCATTCATAACCATTACATCAGCGTGGTCTGCATGCTAGATGACTGGCAAGGGTACCTGATCTGGCTGATACATAGCGCTCTCCTTGACATCCCCAGCATTGTTGACAGCCATCATTTCTGCTCAGAGTGAATAAACTTTCATCACTGAACAGCACTGAGGACCACTGGTCCCTCATCCAGCGTAGATGCTCGCTGACCCATGCAGGACTATGATGCCTGTGCCTGTTGTTATGTTCAGGCCTTCTATAAAACTGACCATTCTGATGTAAATGGTTATGAATGGTCAGACGTGACACTTGGTTGCCTCTCACCTCCCTTAACGGTTGCTGGAGCTGTGTGGCATTCATCATCCGATTCCGCAGGACAGTGTTTGCAATGAAGCAGTCATCAGTGTGTGATGTCCCCTTCTTTACCTTTCTGTGACTCATCCAGTCTCTCTGTATCTCTATTGCAACCTGCTGATGACACTCTGTGACACTAAGCTTAGTGGCATCCTGCTTGAAGCCTCGCAATGGTGTGGTACCATTGATTAATTGTAATTGTCTGGTTCTCATGACCAAGTGTTATGGTCACATAAGTGTAATTGTCTTGGTCTCATGATTTCAAAATGTGGACAGCATGATGAGGAGGACTGTTTAAATCCCAATTCAAATTGATCACCTAAAATTTATTGGGCAACTCAGGGATCAAACACCTTTTGTGAATTTTGCTATTAAGCTCCCTGTTAGGCCATGTGCACACGGCTTAAAATGGGCCGTGTTTCGGTCCGTAATTACGCGCCGAAGTGCGCAAATTACGGGCTGAAAACGGCCCATTCATTAAAGGGAATTCATAGTTCTCATAGGAACTATGGATTACGGTCTCCTCTCCCGCGGCGAAGCCCCCCGGGCGGGAGATAATTGACAAGTCACTTTTCAGCGGCGTATACGCGCCGCTAGCAGTGATTTTCTTATGGGCCGGCCCAAGTCCGGCCCCCCGCTCATTCCCCCGCTTGCCCCCGCCACACGGCGTAATTGCGGGGCGTAATTACGCCCTGCAAATACACCGTGTGAACATAGCCTTAGAGATCAGCAAGTTGTGCGAAAACTACTCTTAAAAAAAAGTTCAAAAAATGTTATGTTCATCCAAATGTCAATCAAATTCCAAATATCCCTAACTTTTTGTGAGTAATGTATTAGCAAACAAGGGCCTTTAAATAATTTAAATCGGTTTTCCCATCTTGCTGTTTTACAGACAGCTTCAGGCTCCCATTGCATGTTTAGGCTGTGGACGGATCTAGAGCAGTGACTGACATTTCAATTCTGCTATTTCTAGCAGAGACTATTAGAGGGACACTAGTGATGGTGGGGTGTAAACAGCACTACACAAGGCTACAGAGATCTAAAGGGTTGAAGTTTGTCAGTAATAAACGTAAACAAGCTCCTGTGCTGCTGATAAGACACATCAGGGAGTAACATCACTATCTCGACCACTGCTGCTAGAGCAGAGAGAGATGGTCAGTAAATAGAGAAACTTGTGTGCACAAGCAGGAGATCAGAACTGTTCTAACTCTGAAATGAAGCTAAATCAGAACAGCAATATAAAT